>VJMY01000504.1:0-54601 GCA_009869795.1 Neelides sp. FZ-2019 | reverse complement strand
TTAGATAATTAACTTGACAATTCCTTGCACGAGGGAATGGCCAAAGCGGAAGGCAGCTGTGGTGAAAGAGTTAGTGATTGAAGGGTCAATGGAGTCATCGTAAAGATTTTTCACTCCGCGTCTCCCAGGCTGGAGCGAAAAAGACATAACGTTGTTGGCTCCAATGATGATCGGCAAATATTCATTGTAAATGATGTGCTGCTTCTCGGCAATGACGATTTTCCTCGTTTCTTCAAAAACAACTTCATCGGCCCAATGGGGATTCAAACGCTGGAGTTCGTCAGCCACGCGGTTGTGTTCACGGAGCCAAACGGTGTGAAGAACGGCGAGTTCAACTTGCTCATTCACCTAAACAATCATCAAAATCATGTGAAAATCGACTGAAAAGTGTGCTAAAGCTAAATAATTAAAAATGACTAAATAATATAATAATCAATCTTATAATAAATAATCTTGTAACTATAAATAATGCGAATTTTTATAATATATTTGAATAACTCTTGAATCTCCGGCTTTAAAACAGTGTCGGTTCTGCTGGGCATCTGTGCATTCTTTGGGATTCATTGGAAGAAGATCCCGTCCATTGTAAATTTGAACTTTAAGTTTTCCGCCGGTTCCGGTTCGAAGATTTTTGGTCAATTTGTCATTTGAGCCGTAGACGTTTGAGCCGTCGATGAATGCCGTGATTTGGTTCATTTGTTCTCTCGGGCCGAAGTTGCATTGGGGCCGCGGGGCAGGAAGAGACCGAACGAATTCCATGCATCTTTGCCCATAAGGGCTGTAAAAGGGATCCTGCTCAGGGATGAAGATCGGGAAACAGGCAGAATGCTTCAAGTCAGGAGGGAGACGCTGCCCCGACTGACAACAGGAAATCTCCGTTTTGTTTGGGCCTTTGAGAACGGGTGTGAAGGAAATGTCGTGATTGATGAATTGACCCCATTGCATCACCATCAAAGTATATTTCCCATATGGACGATTTTCATCGCGGATGAGAATCGAACTCACTTTGCGGGGCGAAGGGAGTTTTTCTCCGGATTTGCTACGCGTTCTTGGACTGTTCATTCCTGACAGTTTTCAATAAGCAATTATTAGTTACAGTGAATTATTTGTTACAAATTAGTTATTAATTACAATTAAGACTAAATTGGTTAGTTTGGTTAACTATAAGCAAGTTGGTTAATTGTTAATTAGTACTATAATTAAATAGGGTTGTTTGGCTTAAACTTTAACTAGATATGAATGTAGGAAATCCCATTTACCATCTTGATATTTTGGGGGTAAAATGCGTTGAAGCGCTGTTCCTGCTTTGCCCCAATAGGGATTTTTCAAATTATTGCAAGAGCCGTCGATGGACCGGTAAATTGCATTTGGTTGACAAACCGGCGGGTCTTTGCATATTTGACCAACTTGTGTTCCTCTTGCATTGAAGTTGAGCAAGGCGAACGTGGCTTGTTGTTTGCTCAAATCGAAATTCTTGACGAGATTCATTGAAACTTCCAAACTAAGTTGGGCGTTTTTGCTCGCTGCTAAAAATCTCGTTGAGGTCGTCAAAAGCTTTTGGTGTTTAGAAGCTGGACTTCCTCTTGGAACAACAATCTGGAATTCAATGAAAATTACGATGAAGTTAACCACAATTATTATAAACTAATGTTTACTTTTTCTCTGAATAAAATGTGTTCTTCTATTTGTTCATTTTTCTTGAACATTTTGAGACTTTGCTCGGTGACTTTTCTGAGTTGAGCTTGAGAAATGTCTGGGATTTGAACATTTGGAATTGGAGGAGATTCCAAAATCCCATTGTCGAATCCTGGTGGTTTCCTGGCTAAAACTTCATCTTCGTCTTCGACTGGGCAACAAACGGTGTGTTCAGCTCCACTGAGTTCCATACAAGGATTTTCATTCATTTGGGACAATTTGTCATAGAAGAGAGCACATTGACCTAATGGTCGACATTCCCCAGCAAGCTTTTAAGATAAGTTAATTAAGTATTTCTTTAAATGACTCAATTTAACTAGAGTTTAACTAATCATTTAACTAATCGTAAGTTTAAATAACAATTTAATCTTCAAAAACTTAATTGGAATTAAATTACCTTTTCAAGCTTGAAGTTGCAAGGGATGACAGAAACTGTATTATTGGTATTTGGCTCTTCAAAAATCATTCTTACTTGCATTGTGCTGTTGTCAACATTTATTTCAACATCCTAATAAACAATATTTTATTTAAAAAATAACTTGTGCATTAATACAAGTTCAATTAATGTAGTGATTAGTCAAATTACTTGAGAAGGGAAGTTTTCCACTGTAATCAAAAGATTAAATGGGAGAAGGAGATGTAAAATTAAAAGGATTGAGAAACTATGCGAGGAAGTTTTCTCCATTTTTCCTATAAACATTAAAGTTAAATATTTAACTACACTTCCTTCCCGTTAGCTAAAGTTCAAAAGAATTTCTATTTAATGTTATTCAACTTGGGACCGAAATCAATTTTAAAGACGTTTACAGTTAAACTTTGAATGTTTTAAAAGTTATGTCATTTCAACTACTGCAAATGCCTTTCCCGTTAGCGGAGTCTTGAAATGTTGAATAGGGGTACTTGAGACTTTAAAGTTAACTTATCCTATAAGCTAGAACTCACCCGTTGGTTTCTCTATGCTATGCATTGCTATGCAGAAGAATCTTTTTCACTTTTATTGAATGGTTTTGGGCGGTTATAAAAAGAATATCGATTAAATGCAATTTAACTAGTTAATTTAGCAGTTTTCTCCTGTTCTTCATAAATAACTATTGCAGATCTTGGAAGTGGTGTGAATTGTCCATAGCTTAAAATTATTGCCATCCAGTAAAAGCGTCAAAGAAGGTTGGTTAAAATCATCGTAATTTATCCAATTTCATAATTCATGAATGTAGACCTTCAGTCTAACGTATGTAATACGATTTTATAATTGTGCAAAAAATTCATTTTGATTTTTCTTATTTGGCATTTTTAGATGCCAAAGCGAAAGTCGAAGACGGACGAGGAAGTTCCAGCTGTAATTGGCCCAAATGGCGAGGAATTTTTTGTCGTTGAGTCTATCATTGACAAGCGAATTAAGAATGAGCGAAATGGAAAAACTTCAATTGAATATCTCGTCAAATGGCATGGTTATCCTGAGTAAGACAAAACGCATTTATACAACTATTTATAGCTTCAATCGATTTCATAATCAAATAATAAACATTGCTAATGTGCTGAATTGATTTTTCACAGGTCTTCAAATTCCTGGGAACCAAAGGCGAGTCTCTCCATGGCCAAAGTATCGATCGCGCTTTATGAGCAAAAATGTCGAGAGAGGTTGGAAAAAAAAATCGTAAGAAAATCCAAAGCCAAAGAGAAGAAAAAGGTGACAGCTCGTAAATCGACGACTGGACGACACATCCCCCAATCAGTCGGTCAATCAACCGGAATTGATCAACTAGAAGAACCGCCCAATGACGAACACAATTTTATTATTGAGATCGACGGGTTCAACGGCTACTCAGGAGATTCTTAAATTACCATTTCTTTACTAAGTTCGTATTTCCTTGTTTTAACGCACCTTTTCATGCGTTTTTATTCTTGTTTTTATTAGATTTACACTTTTCTTCATTTATTAATTCTTTTGAAATATTGTTTCCTCCTGTGCTGCAATAAGTATTGTCAACTACCGAATATATTTATCTTCTCAAATATTATACAAATTTAACATAGTGAATTAATTAACTTCTTCTGTCTCTTTCAACCGGTTGAAGGCTCTTCAATTATCTATATAACATTTTTTGTCTTGCATTGTTCTGTTACTTTTTCTATTAGTACATTTTTCCATTATTTATTATCATTGATTATTAATTAAAAAATTAATTTTTCTAAAGAGTATATTTTGTAAAACAATGAAAATAAATAAAAGATGGAAATTGAAAAAATGAATGTTCGTTTATTAAATTCATTTCCTTGCATGGGTGAAATGAGAGTTTTGGTCGATTGAGCATGAAAGTAAAGCGCAGCTGGGGGTTTCTTTAAAACTTTGCATGTAAATAGTGTGAAGGTGAAGTGTTTTATCGGTTTTACCGGTGACTACTAGTTACCCGACTTGACAGTTTGAATTGAGACGTTGTAATATATAGGAATATATAACCCGCTATTAGACATATTTCTGGGGCAATGTGAAACATTTTGTATAACATTAACTATATACTGCGACAACATGGTAACACGATTTGCTGAAAAACGTATGTCGGTCACACGTTTTGCCGGTTACACATTTTGTTCCCACGCCGGATTGTCAGAACTCTTGTATGCCTGATTGCCAGATGTTCTGTATGCAGGATTGTTGGATCTCCTGTTTGTCGTAGTGTCGGATCTCTTGAGGTTAGTAGGGTCTGCAATGCTTTAAAGCTTTTCCGATCTCTTGTATGTCTTATGTCGGTTAACTTGTATCTGTTCTCCTGTATGCCGGATTGTCGGATTTCCTGAATGCTGGATCTCCTGTATGTCAGATTGTATGTCTGATTGTCGGATCTCCTGTAGTTAGTATGGTCTGTAATGCTTTAAAATTGTCGGATCTCCTGTATGTCGGATAATTTGCATTTGTCAAGAATGACTTGAGGGGTTGGCCCTTTAAAAGGAGACCCTTTACTTCCCCTTCATTCTTTCTCCCTCTTTACAGACATTCATTGAAATAAAAGTTATTTGACAATAAATAAAAGGTAGGTAACTTTATTAATTATAAAAATCATTATTTTATCATTACACGACAATAACACTACATTATCAAATCACTACACGTCTAGAGAATATTTTAGATTTATTAGATCTAGGTCTTTAGATCAAAGAGTCCAAATATTCAGATTATTTGATGAGTGAGTGAGCAAAAGTTGAATCAGTAAAATTGAAACCTGTTTTGCAAATTAGTAAAACTTTGTAATTGTTTATTGCTCTTTTCGAGTTCAAGTGACTATACATTTTGTTAACAATAAAACAAAAGCTTAAACATAAAAGCATCTTTATCAGTGATGAGAGTGATAAGGTGATAACTGATATTAAAGAATAGCACTTGTTGGTAGTTGGCATAACTTAAGTTGTTGGTATTAAGGGATAGAGAATATAACTCTACTGACTTATCATATTCTGTGCAAATAAAACTCAATACACACAATGCAGTCTTTTCTTGAAATCTTTATTTATTCATAGTATAAGCATAAGCTTAAAGAATTCTTAATAAATTCTTTGCTTCATTTCATTTCGAATTCGAGTAATTGACATGTTGAGATAAGCGTAATAAGTAACAAAGGTAATTTAGGAATCTTCTACTTCTAAATTAATACTAAAGTTTATAGAGTCAGATCGTATGTGTTTTTATGCATAGCCTCATTATTTATGTTTAATGTATTTAGATGAGCGAAAGCAACGAAGAACCTGTGATGATCGGATCCAATGGAGAGGAGTTCTTTGTGGTCGAGAAAATCTGTGGGAAAAGAAAAAGAAAAGGAGACATCGAATATCTCGTCAAGTGGTATAATTACCCAATGTGAGATAAACTTAAATTCACTTTTTATTTCATTCTAAGCGCTTTAAGTTAACTTATTGTTAGCCTATCGTTCGCTGACTTAAATTACTTAATAGTTAGTTAGTTAATAGCAATACTTTTCGTTATTTTATTTTTTAAAATTACAAATTCTTATTTATTTTTAATTATATCCTTTTAGTTCGGCCAATTCTTGGGAACCCTTGAGCGGCCTGGTAATGGCCAAATTAGCCATAGAAGTCTATGAAAACAAGATAAAGGAGGAGAAGAAAAGAAATGCAAAAAAGAAGCGAGCCAGAGTCATTTACGATAGCGATAGTGATGAGACTGACGAGGAGACACCAGCGAGATCATCAGCGACTTACAATGCAGAAACGTCTAAATCAAAAAAACCAAAATTGACCTCAGAGGACGACAATAAGAAATCCGGTAGTTCATCTTATACTAGATCTCAAACGCCTCCAGTGCAAGACGGAACGATTGACCATCCATTAAAAATATCTGAACAATCGGATAAATCTCAGAAAAATTTTCACGGGGACAAAGAACTCTCTTCACACATGTGTTCTGATGATATCACTTCCTTCGACACGAGTGATGCTTTTGAAGATAGTGACGAGGAGGTAATTAAAATATTTAAATACTAATTAACTAATTTATCAAATATAATCAAATAGTAATTTCTCCATTAGCTTTATAATTAAAATTTCACCTTTGCACTTACTAACTTTTTAACTTTATTGCTTACTTTATTTTAATAATCTTAATATATTTTCTACAAAGTATATTATTTTTATTAGAATTGGAATCTTGTCGGATTTGATCGCGGCTTGAAACCACTAAGGATTATTGCGGCGTGCCAAGAAAATTCGCAAACTTTCTTTTTAATAAAATGGGAAGGGTCGTGTCATGCTGACGCCGTAACATGTGAAGAAGCCAAGAAAAAATGCCCTCAGCTTGTTATTGAGTTTTATGAAAGTAATCTGGAATTGGAAGCTATTGAGACCAATGAAGCTAAAATTCCTGATAAAAATATGGATATTTCTGAAGATTCTACTTTTTCCACTGCCACGACCGAAGTAAACTCTTCAGAATAAACAACCGAAACTGAATCTCCAGCTCCAGAGACTGAAACCCAGATCGAGACCGATCTTTCTCATACATCGATTTCTGAAGAAAATCTCATATTTATATTATGATCTATTAATTTAATATTTTAAAAATGTTGATAAACATATAATTACATTGCACCTTCAAATATTTGATGCTAATATCTAATTCAACATTCAAATTGAGCTTATTAATGTATAGTTTTCAGAAATGTCATCTCATTACGGCTGTTAAAATATGTATGTTAAAATATGTTTAGATAAATGATATTTTAAAAATGTTTCGCTACTTTGAGATGTTTATAATTTATATTAAATGTATTTATTTTTACATAGTAAATTAGTCAATACTTAATATATGATTTCAATATTAAATCTTTATACCCTCAAATCTTTTTGATCAGTCATATTTTCAATAGCTTCCTCTCAAAAATGTGCAATGGCTATTCATTTTATTTTAACTTTTCCCATGCAATTTTTATATTTTCTTTTTTTTTAAATGTAAGTTATTTGTGACATTACATTATTCATAATAGCTTTTAATGTATTTTTGTACTTCCTATTTATTCTTCATGAATAAAATATTTATTTATTTCCTATTTAGAATGTATTTAAAATTTTTTATACATTATTATTGAAATAAATAGTTTAACTATTTTATTTCTTTTGTATCTGGTTTTTTTTATCATTCATGTCTTTTTATCAGTTTGTAGATTTCTGATATTTCATGACTTCTTCCCTGCTGATTAAACATTATTGAAAAATTCTGCATGCTTAACATCAGCTTTAACATCAAGCTAAGTGACAAATAGATAAATAGAAAAATACATGCAGTTTGTCGTCATTGGTAATAATCATTATATGATGTCTTTTTTCCAATAATGTACACATAATTAATTATTGTAAATATACTATATAGGTATACAAAAGTATACATCAACATTTACTTATCAATTCTGACTCATTTCCTCTCCAACTAATCAACAATTAGTAAAAATCCTCAGGGGATATTTTATGGTTAAGTTGGTTAGCCATGTGAGATTAACCTGTGAGTTTTATCAGTTTTGCTACAATAAATGAATGTTCCATCTGTCATTGGATTCATTATTACAAATAAATTTCCTATGAAGAAGGTATCAGTTTCTCTTTTGCTCAACGATAATAATTATTTGAGTGTAATCACAAGTTTTTATTATGTAATCTTAAGTTTTTCTCTATATTGAAGCAAATTAGAACATAATTAATTGTGATTTTAAATCTTGGATTATTTTGTATATACTGTGTAAAATGGGAGTTTGGAAAGGTGTTGGAATTTTTATCATCGTTCTTCTCCTTCTGGTTATCATTGGTCTTCTTATTTTAGGACTAATTCGAGTCAGTTACATTTTATTAATTAAATATTCATTATTAAAAATATTTTAATCACAATTAAAAATAACATTTTAATTAAATATTCTAAGAATTAATTATAAATTAACCTAAATTTTAAAAAACATAATGTTTTTTTGTTTTTAGAGGAGAAATCGTAATATTAAGAAAGAGAATAGGAGCAAAGCGTTTTCTTCACTTAAAAAACCCGACGTGGTCATTCTATCGACTGAAATGTTCGAGAAGCTTCAATATGGTATTTTATTATAAAATTCTTTAATGGATATGATATGACAATTAAATTAAAGAGTATTTCATCTCACTGCGCACTGGGCAAATTGAGACTCACGATGAGTCATAGACTCTGAACCGGGAAGATTTATTGGAAAATTTTCGTTATTTTTTTACTTTTCATTCTACAATTGATACTTTTATAAATGATAATAAATAATGAGTTATAATCATGTTTTAATTAATCCGTGTTTATGCAATTATCCTATTAATTATGTTTTTAGGGTCTAAGAAAACACGTCCGTATTGTTTAAATCAAAGTGCATTGAATGAAGACGACGACGCGGTTTACCGTCCGTGTTCCACTGTGACATGCAATTGTCAATATTGTCTCCTTCCTATTGACATTGAGTCCACGGCCCAGACTGCCATGATAGACCCGCTAAACAAGGAAAACCACTAGTGAACACAAAGACCGCTTTCAATCAAATTAATTTAATGATCTCTTCTCAACTTCATATGCCAATAAACTACAATACATATAGCTTTAAAATTAATTCTTTATATATTTATTTACAACACAGACGACAATTTTTGTGAACAATTTAATATGAAATCACATGTGAGTTAAGTAAAAATATATTTAATTAAGTAACAGAATGTGAGATATATGTATAAAAGATTTCACATTTTGGAATTTTATATAGGTACCTGAAATACCTTATTACTAAATACACTACTTGATTTCCTATAATTACGGAAAAATCATATACCTAATTGTATCATTCTTTTTATATCATAAGATCATCAAACTTTTTAATATATCTGTAAAATAAGAACCAGTAAAATATAATCTTTTAAACTTTCCTTGGTCTTATTTATTAAATCTCAGGGTCAGATTTCTCATCCAATGATGCCATTAAAGATATTTAAATACGCTCGTGGTTATCTCACATAAATATAAAAAAAACTATTGATTTCTAATTATTTTTTATTGGCAATTTCTTAAAGTATTTCGATTTTTATAGCTGAGAATGCTAAAGACTTGAGGATTCATAAATATAAAAAGCAAACCATCGAGGTCTTTAGTAACATGATTCAACTTAAAAGCATTTTAATAAACTACAAGAGATAATAAGAAATTTTATCATTTTATCAAGTTGAGTTAAATTGGGAGAAACGGCACGCGAAGAAGCTCCTACATAATTTATACCACGATGTCCAATGCTCACACGTATATAAATAAGCTTTTGATTTTCAAGCTATCTTAATAAATTTCTACTTCTCGTTATGAATGTCAAGCGAATCAAAAGTGTATCTGTTCTTTATATCACGAATTTATTCAAAATTTAAGTAAGCTTTATAATTGGATAAATTTTTATTGAACTATAGCCTAAATAAACATGTAATGACTAATATGGACTAAAAATTTGTACATAAATAATTTCTGTAAAAAAGATAAAGTTGGCAAAGAACATTCAACTGCGTGTTTATATTTATCATTTGGAAAGTTAATAATCTCTTTTTAAATCATAATTTAGTTACAAGGAATTTGGGAATAATTGCCAATTTCATCTCATAAAAGTAAAAGTTAAGTTCAATGGTTTTTAATTTTTGATAAAAACTGCATTCTTACATTGTCAATTAGAAAAAACTGTTGATTGATTGAAAAACTTGTGGGAAAATGTGTTTAAAATGGATTTATGTTTTCTCCTTAATTTTTAGTTCAACTCTTGGGATTCCTTCGTTGAAGCAAATGTTAATTTTGAAGGATTTGAGAAATAAAATTTCCCAGTCGATCCGCTACTTTGAGTCTTTGCATACAAAACCCCAAACGCTCCGTTTAATTTACAATGAAAGTTCAAGTGATTCTACAGATTTGCTCAAAGAATTTGCTCAAGATCGAATTACTTTCTCGTTTAATTTAACGCTCACATCTCGCGAGTCAACCAGTGGATTTTACAGTTTAGTGACGCTTTTCCTCATTTCGCCCAAAGACCCTTTTGAGCAAATTCTCCGGAATGTTCGAATGATCAACGTACGACGAGACAAAACAATTTTCATTTTCCCTTCTTTAAACCACATTAACAATTTAAGCTCCGCCAAAGAAATCCAAATTTTGGCTCAAAAACTCATTATTGTTAGAAGTCCAGAGCCTTGCGAGATTTACGGCGACCCATATATTTACAACGGGGGAGAATTAGAAAAAATAAATGATTTATTCAATAGAAAAACCGGAAATATTTTTTTCGGTGGGAATTTACGCGGACGGAAATTCATTGCGTCGTCCAACGAATTTCCGCCGTTTGGCTTCAAAATGGGCGAGAAAGACGGTGTGATCCAAATGGGCGGGACGGGGTTTAAATTTTTCAGCACGTCCGCAAAAATCTTCAATTTCACCTTTACAACTTTGTACACGGGATTAGACTACGGGACGCTTCATCCGAACGGGAGTTGGACGGGGAACTTTGCAAATGTTTATTACAATTTGGCGGATTTCACGTACGGATGGGCCATGGACATTAATTCCCCCAAAGTTGATTTCCCGAGCTTCGGCGTTATTTTGAATTCCTTTGATCTCATTTTCCTCACGGCATTACCCAAGCGGAATCTCAAATGGTACACTTTCATGCTCTCCTTCCAAATCCCCGTTTGGATTTGGACTTTGGCTTCCTTCACCTTCATCTTCATCGTTCAATTCGTCATCATGTGGTTTAAGAAAGGGAGGAAAGTGACTTATATAGTTTGGGAAGCTGGGACGATCAATCCATATAGTTTAATCATGGAACAAGGATTAACAAACATTCCCTCAGGCATTAGGTAAAAATTCAATTTAAATTGAATTGAAATAAATGCAATTCGATTCAATTAAACTCAATTTAAAGTATGAAAATCTCTAAAATGCAAATTTAAAATCATGAGAGATTTCTTATCGACATCTATAAATGATGAATCATAAAAGAATGATTGGACGAGCAACGAAATATGGCAATGTAAATTATTCAGCATTGCCCCAATATTTAATGTTTAGACTCTTTAAACTGATAAATCTTTCATTAAATCGCACTCTGTTGCTTAAATTATCTTATATTTAAATTAATGCACATAATGATAACTTTTATTATCTAATATATCTAATTACACAAATAATAGTTAAATACTTATTATCTAACTACGTATTGTTGCATTGCTCGTTAAATAGTAGAAACTTTTCTGAAAAAGTCAACTTATGAATATGAGATTTTTAGTATTAATGGATTTTTCACATTTTGAGCAATAAACTTTTTTCATTTTCAGATATACTTCCTTCATTCTCTTGATTGCTGGAACGGTTCTCGGCACGGGATACAAAAGCACATTGCGAACAAATCTCGCCTTTCCTCGCCCAGAAAAAATCCCATTGACCACCCTTGAACTTTCACTCAGAACAGACTACTCTTTAATCCTAGCAGGCCTCGGGCCATTAGAAACCGAGTTTATCCAAAAGAGTGAAACCAAGATGATCCAAGAACTCAAAAAGCGTCTCAAAATCGTCAAAGATCCCGAGATCTGCGTCCGCCTGGCTTTCCTCGGCCCCAGGAAGGCTTGCATGTACTGGGGCCCGATTATCCAACAAATCGGCGCCCGGCTTTTGACCCTTAACCCCCGGCGAGATTCTTTGCTCGTGTCCAAGGACGTGGCCAAGAAAATGCCCATGCATATCGCATTGCCCCTCGACTCCCCGTTCACCGACTCATTCAGAGGAATTTCCGCCGGGACTTTGGACAGCCACTTGTACACGCGATGGGAGATGGAAGTCAATTATTTATTCAAGAAAAGGGGAAAGAAAGTCGTGATGAGCAAGAAAAAATCGGATCCGATCATTTACAATGAATTGCTGGATTTGGAAACACGCGGGGATTCGTCGGAACAACCGTTGACTTTGTTGTCTCTTAGGGCCGTTTTCTATTTTATTCCGATTGGCTCAATTTTCGGCCTTGTTGCGTTTGTTTGGGAAAACGTATATTTGATTCCATATATGCTTAGGTTTGTAATTGGGTCTTTAGGGAACCTGAAAGGGAAATTAATGAGAATAAGAAAGACACAAAAGCCTGCCTTACAATTTTTAGATGATTTATAAAATTGTAAGTTTAAATGAGAAAAGTAACTGTTATTTTATAAATGCATTTTGCTATTTTAACTGAATTTTTAATATTTGTATTTTTAAATATATTTTTATTTTACAATATTTAGTTCAAAACAATTAATTCACTTTTAATTCACATAAAATATTTTTGAATTTTTTAAATTTAGTAAGTATATAAATGTTTTTATCATTGTTAATTAATAATTAATCACATATCCAATTACGTATGTAATATAATTATGCTTATGCAGAAAGCTAAATATGAAACTGATAATAAAATAATTACAGCTAAATTATTTTTATTATAAGTATATTTTTATAATGCATTTGATTTTCACAATGTCAGAACGTGTTAACTCACTCACTCAACTGGAAATGCTGATTATTTTTAAAAGGATTTTCACAAGAAGGAAGTTCTTTTTGAAGTATTTTGGAGAAATGGAAAAACAACTTAATTTCCTAACATTTTGATTGATAAAAAAAGGTGAAATGATCCAATGGACATTTCATTGTCAGTGTTATTACGAGATAAAAACCAAAGACCTCGAAATTCGAATGAAAGATCAAACGTGTGCTTGCTAACATGTAAATTACTGTGAGTGATAACGTGTGTTTAATATAATTACAACGACACGCTTTTATTTCTCATTTATTTAACGTCGGCAGCGGAACTATCGGAAGTTGAGTTGAGTTTTTACATGGTCGAAGATAACAGTTTTTTATTATCATGAGTGATTTCATTTTAATCATTTCATTAGCTATGAAATGTCAATTCATCAATTTGTCACAATGCTTTCCCATAGAGCGTTTCTCTATATTAATCCCATTTAGTCTTTTGTATTAACTACATGTAATTGTAATTATTTTATATAAGCATATACAAAAGGGAACAAGTCCTAATGTATTAAGTTTTATAACTTAAAAATTAAAAATGAATATTCTAAATGTCATTGTAAGCAAGATTATAGCAGGATACGCGAATTTCATTTCCTAGTGTTCTCATCATTGTCACTTTGAGCAAAAGTATTTTATCGGAATTCGATGAATTTAGTATTTGGGAAAATGATATAAAAATGCCATGAATTGATTTTCTTGGCTCACTCTGCAAACAGAGTGTCATTTCTCTCATTACAATATTTACCATTAGTTAAATTAATACCAGAGAAATTAAACTAGTTAACTTACATTTAAAAATCCTAAAACCTTTTTTATAAACATACTGAAATAAATCAGCTACAACATACAGTTGATTTTTAATTGTAATATACAAACAAATATTAAATTTTAGCACCATGCCCTAGTACAAAGTTTCTTGGATCAACACCATTGAAGTTGATCAATGGCTATCGCGGGGAGCAGAGGATCTGAGTTGGCCGCTTTGGGAATTATCATTGGCATTTTGTTTACTTTACTCATTTTCAAAGCCATTTATGACAACAAGAGGAGGGATAAAATCTTAAAGAAGAATCTCGAGTGCAAAAAGTCAATTCTGTCAAACATTGAACAGACCAAAAGTGTCTTGGTCAACATTCCATATCTCAACTTTGGTAAGAATAAATACAAAATAGAGTAATACATTAATTTTAATAAAATAAGCCGACAATTAGAATAATTTTTGAATTGCTAATAATAAAATTTTATTGATAATAAATAACTAGATAGAATTAGTTTAACATTGGGTAATAGTAATTATAACCAAGTTAATTTAATTAAAATAGACGAATATAATAAATTGGGCGTTGGGGTTGAAGTCACGCATTCGATCGAAAAGCTCCGAACCCTTGCGAACGGAATTCATTCAGTTGACGAGAAATTGACCGGGAAAATGAACGATGACTTTGACTTGTATGTTTCAACGACAAGTAACAATGTGAGCAGCAGCTCGAGCAGTTCGGCTTCTGTCTCATCAAACACATCAAACTTTGGGGACGACGAATCCTTTGTTTAATAACTTCATTTGTTTAGTAACTTAGTTATGATAATTTATCATCTATAATGAGAAGCTGCTCTATAATATTCATTTCATATCAAAGAAGTGATTTATTTTTATGATTTTTGTTTTAAATATACAAGATATATTTTTATGCTCATTTGAGGATTAAAGAGTGTTTAATAAAAACAGGAGTTTTATCTTTTAAAATAATTTCTAACTTTATCCTTCCCGAATCCAAATGTAAATATTTACAATTTTGTATCAGATGGAATTGGAATAAAATGAAACGTTTAATTATTTATTTAGCAATTGAGTCATTCTTTATTTACTTATTTTATATAAAAAAGATAGTCTTTCTTGATAACAAGGGTAAATAAAATATAATTAAGATAAGGGAAAATAAAGTGAAAACAAATGTTAATGGACTTTCCATTCACCTTCCGTATTCGACTTTAAATTCACCTTTCATAATTAATTCGTAAATTCTACCTTTTTCGTGTCATCATCGCTGATAAACTTGAAATTTAATTAAAAGATGGACACTTCAAAGAATTTTACGTCTTTAACTGTTCTGTCGTCAAGTATAAATTCATTTTGGTTCGTTTTATTTGGCATTGTTTTGTTCCTTGCAATTTGCTATTCTGTTGACCCTGGAATTGTTTCTTATGTAAGTTTCTTATAGAACAGTACTGATTTGTTTGATGTTTCCTTTTATATTTTATTTAATTTTTAAGATTTGAATTCATGATTTTAATGTTCGACATTTCTTAAAGTTCTGCATAGAATGCAAATGCCGACGGAGAAATATAGAAGAAAACGAAAACGACGAAGAAAGGAAAATGAACAATGAAGATCGTCAAGAATTATTTCCAATGAATTCACTCAGGAACAAACGCGGGCGAAATCCAAGAGGAAATTCAAAAATGAACGAAGAATTTGAAATGACAAAAATAAAAGTTCTAAGAGGTAAAAAGATAAATTGCAGTGAGAAAATCATTGGATTCATTAATCAGTTAATTAATGAATTTAATGAAATCTAATGAAAATATGTTAAAATGTGTAAGCTTTTTCTTATATAACATTTTATTTATTATTTTCAATTTTATATCAATTTTATTAGAAACGAATTTTGTCAAATTGACCAATTTAGAAACTCAACCTGGGAGTCGAAGCTTTCATCAATCAACGAGTCGATTGTATCCAGAAATTCCAGAAATTCCAGAAATTGACAGGAATGAAGATGCCATAAGCATTTGCAGTCAATCGACTACGTACAAATGAAAATCCAAAATATGCTCAAAATTTCTGTTCATATAGCGATCCTATTTATTTTGTTTTACGCATTCATTTAATTGTAAATTTTGTAATTATGATTTATTTAAGTGATTTTTATACTGACATTGAATGAGCACAATATATGATTTTCATTCTATTGTGAAAATATAGGCCGAAATAGAAAATTAAGACTAAATAATATTTACTACTATGTATTGACAATAGTTTTAATAATTAATTAACATTAAAGAAACACTTCATTGCAGTCAAGTGTTTTTGTTGTAATGTAAGCGCATGTAAAAAATTATATTCATTGTTTATATTATTTTTTATTAATTTCGCTTTGTATGGAAGTTGGGTGTAAACATAGGAAATCCTGTTTAAGAGGAAATTGATTAGATAATCCAAAAAAATCAATACAATACAGAAGGCTTGGAATTGGAATTACAACTACTTGTAACATTTTTATATTAAATTAATTGAAAAATATTAATAATATTAATAGACTTTTGAATTAATTTTTGTATTTTTCATTTTTAATATCAATTTCTTAAATTATGGAGTTGGATAAATTTTGGTTCTTTGCCCTCATTGCATTCCCCATAACTCTCGGCCTGACTTTCCTCTTTCTCCCCAATTGTCAATTCATTTATAACGTGGTAAGAAAACAATATAAAATAAAATATAAAGCTATAAAACAAATTCTTTCAAATTCCACATTACCCAAATCACAAGATTTCTAATTAGCGTTTGTTTATTAACAAAAATGCATATTAGCTCTTTAAATACTTTTGCTGTAATGGAAAGAAGACTGAAGAGAAAAATGTGAGTTGGAAAGACAAAAACGTTCAGTTTTTCAATCAACAAGAAACAGACAAAGGAGAACAGTTTGAAAGTTAATTCAATACAATTACTATAATTATGATTGCTACAATAATTATTAATTATAATTAAAAGAATTTCTCGAATCTTAATTATCTGTAAGTAATTTACAATTTTGTATTTATTCTCAATGAAGAACAATGGCACAATGTCTAATAAATAGGAATTAATCTATTTTTACTACTTTTGTAGTATTTGATATATTTCATTAATTTCTCTCATTTGTATAGATATACAAGGTTCCTACAAATTATTTTGTAAAATCTTCTAATAAGGCAATTTGAAATTCCGTTTGAGATTTAATAAATTTATTTTAATATTAATTAATTGAAAGATAAATAAATGTCAGATGTAAGTAGTGACAATGTCTAGGCTCTAATACGAGTAGAAGTTTAATTTGCTATGTTTATAATCTTAAGACATTGTGAATAAAAGTCAAGAAGGACAAGAGACGTGTTGAGCTATAAGAATGACTAATAAGAACACGAATTTATACTTACGACTCAATTCCATTGTCTACGTTCTTTGTTTTGAAGGAGCTTTTTTTGCATTGAAGACTTGGGATTTGTGATTGTGAAGGTGTTTAGTCTAAAGGTGTGGTGGATTGTTGGGCGTTTGCATAATTAAGAGATTAACACCCCGCATTACATCACTCATCATTTTGATTCCTTTAGGAAGTGAAGGAAACAACACGGGAGAGTCACGTCGTTAAATCCACTAGACCCAATGGCGAATAAGCTCTCTCAAATTATTGCGAATTCATCTTTGGAATACGCTCAATGTGCAAATATTCCTTTTTAAGTCTGTAGACAACATTTAAATTTATTCCTTGCTTCTTCCGTCTTTTCATCTCTGTCAGTCTACTATACTCACACACATTATACTCATGGTAATTCAACCATTACTAGTTTGCTCTTGTGCTAACTTACATTCACAGTAATTCACACAAATCCCTATATTGCTACCAAACTACCAATTCGTCTTTTGTGCTTTTAAAACCAACAAGTTCACACTTTGCAATTACGCATATTTGTCTCATTGAGGATCTATAAAGGGAATGAAATAATTTATTTTTGTGAATGTAGATTCCTTAATATGCATTTTATAAATTTGACTATACAATAAATCAAGAGTATTTGCAAAAATGTGCATAATTTGAATTCCACATTGACGACAGAAAATTGTACCTTCTTGTAAACAAGTGACAGTGAGTGAAGTGCAAGTTTGCAAAATATTTACCATTCTTAATAACTATTAACGTAATAGCTCAATATATTATAGTAATAAATTTATTTAACACATAACAAGGTGTTAAAAAGGAGATTAGGACAAACTTATTTATTTTATTGTATGAACCACACATGTTCCTTTTAACCACTTGTATCTGCACATGAAAGACACCTTTTCTCAATTTGATTCAATTTTCATGTGAGTTATCTCCATTTCAAATACATTTCAACAATACATTCCAATACATTCCAAATTTTCCAATTCCAGTATAATTCCAATGACAAACCGTGAAAGTGAATTCCATTACAATAATGAAATTAAAATTATAAAAGTACCATACGCTCATTAAGCTCAAGTTGATCTCATGCATATTATACTTATGTAATTAAAACATTCATAATCAACTAATTGCCCAGTTTTACTTAATCTCCAGAATCGTTAAACATTTTCAAAGTTGCGGTGTGGTGGAATTTGGAGATTGAAGGATTCTCTCATGAAAATGTCTATATGAAAAAGGTGAACTAAAAAGAGGTAAAAAAGATAAAATAATATTTACAAAATACAAAATATGGGATAATTGCTATTATCAATATAACAAATAGGATATTATTTGGATATTATATCTTTATTATGTAGATAGTGAACCTACATAGTGTACACTGTAGTAGAAGATTATTATTATTACAGTTAGTGATTGTTGGTGATTGTTCCGGGAATCTCGTGAAGAGATGAGTCGCCTTCGTTCCTAATGTGTGTTAAGGTTATAGAAAGTGTTGATGATAAGAGGAATATTTGAGATAAGGAGATGAAGAGTTTCCGTAGTCATCACTCAGGTATTAATACAAAATCTCCCTTGCACTTGGCGGAGATGAGGAATCCTCACGTGTTGATCTCAATGTTTCAAAAGGACAATCATGGCTTATATTGCTCTCTTCATATCCGCTAATTAAATCCTCATTCTTCCACTTGCCATTGAGACTCTTTGACTTAATATACATTGAGCTAATGACTATTGGAGACATTGGTGTTAATGTGGACAAATATTGTAATTTCTCTCATTGTTTCGTAAATGAGAATATTTGATTTCTAAAAATTGTTTGTCGTATACTAATTATTCAAGAGTTTGCGTAAAAGATTCTAATAGCAAAATCATAATTTTATATATCAATTTACTATTATAATAAATGGAATATTATATCAGGATGAAACAACAACAAAGAGAGTGTTTTCATTGAACAAAAAAGCTGCGAAATGCTACGTAATCTCATTTTTATATATTAATTAAACATTAAATTAACGTTACTGAAATATACCAATTACTGTGAGCTAATGTTATATATTTATAGTAGAATTATTCAATATTTACAATTACAATTAGTTATGAATGAATTTTGGTATTGAGAGTTATTGTTTTGGTAGAAAAAACAATCAGTTAAAGAAGAGTTCTTACATTAGTCATAACCCATTTAAAACGTAGTATATTCCATTTACTTAGTTTTAGGATTTAAGTGATAATTGCTAAAAAATTAAATCATTTGTGTTGGAACTTTTATATGAAGTTTTTGATTTTTCTAGATGATCGACGGTAATCGGGCCTTGATGAACTTTGGGGCAATGTTCATGGACGCCCTGATCATCCTCCTTTTCGTGGTGGTGATCATCCTCTTCCTCATGATCATCTTAAGGATGCTCATTCATTTTTCTGGCTCAGAAGAAGAGTTTTTAAAGGCAAGTTTGTAAAAAATCACAATTACTGTAAATATTGTAAGTTATTATGAAATTGAACTAGTGTGAAAAAATATTGTTCGTATTTTTTAGAAAGTAAAATCTGTTTTCCTTTGTAAAAATGATGAGACTGACGAAGAAGAAGTGGACAGGGGAATTGATAATCCAGTAGTTGACCTACAAGATGGTAAGATGAAAATAGTTGAATAAAGTCAACTATTAATTATATATCGCGCATTTTATAAATTAACTATTTGTTTGTTCTTAAGATAAGCCACCAAGCTATGAAGAATTTCGTCCACCGAGCTATGCCGAATGTATTCCGCAGCATATTCCGCAAATTGTGATTGAGAGAGTGGAGAACGACAAGGAATTTATCGTCAAATAACGAATTGCAACTAAAAACTAACTTTACATTGTATTTCCTATTCTTCTCACTTTTTTTGACTGTACCTTTGTTAATTTATGAAAGAATTCTGTTTAACTTATGCAATAACTTTTGTTTAATTTAAATAACCAAAAACACTTGTCAATTCTGTTAATGTTTTAAAAATTGTGTTTTATTTCATTTGTCAATCCAAATGCCATGAAGATTTCTATAATAAGTTTTTTGTATACATAAGTTTTCTATAAAGGTGTTCTATACAAGTTTTCTATACTAATCTACGACTTTGATATCAAGGACTTGTGACTATTTAGCTAATTATATAAATTAACGATTAATGAATAATTACACGGGAGTATTTAAACGAGGGAGACGAGCTTGAAGCGATAATGGTCAGGTTCAGGAACGACATGGACATAAGTTTTGTAAAACTCCGTACCTTCTCGGGTTGAATGAAATTTTTTAACTTCGGGATTTTCCCAGTCAAGATTTGTCTTCTCTGTTGTGTATTTGACGATTCCTCGCTTGAGTGCGATCAACTCCATTCTAACATTCCGTACCTGAATAAAATAAATAATATTTTAATTAAAAAGTTGTTCAAAATAATTAATTATTCTCATATTAAAAATTTTTTAACAGAAGGCTTAATAGATTATTTATACAAAATAGACCTATCAAGTACAAGTGTTCAAATTTGATTAAAGTCATATTATTTTTGTGTAAATTAGTTAAATTACATTTAACCCTGGATGAACTTTCAATCCGTATTGGGTCGCGAGGATTGTCCTTTCAAGCACACGAACACCATCAAAGATTTTAATTCCTCTGTGTTTCGGCTTTGCACCTTCAGGATTTTTGCAAGCTCCTCCTGCCTTTTTCGACGCATTTCGTATACCTGTTAATCAAGCAAATGACCATTAATCTCACCATAATTATCATGAACAAATTAACAATAATAATTTTATATTTTAAAAACTCAAAAATGTTTAAAACCTACATTGAAAGGACTGAAGAGTCGAAGATGGTAAATTAGGTTTAAATAGAATTGAAGATAATAAACTACCGTTCATTCTTATAGCTAATTTATACAGATTTATTAAATATTATCAAGTTAAATGGACAATACCCGGGTACTTTTATCCAGGTAAAATAGAGAAGATGATAGTAAAAATAAGAGAGATGATATCGGATGGGAAAGATCGCGGGATTTGTTTCTGGCTTTAACTTCACCCAGCAGATGTCTGTGAACTCGGAAGGCATAGAGAACAATATACATAGAGATATATGGGCGTGTTTCCAACTTTTAATTGAAATTAAGACTTTTAGGGACTTTAATTTGTAAATTTAGTATTACTAGTACATTGGGACAATGTATTCTGGCCCTGTCGTTGGCTACACTGCCGGCCTTGGAGGCCTCGGGGCCATAACTATTATCGGTACAAATATTTAAGAATTCCATTTAAGCCATTCGGTTTATTTTCCTTTTTTTTGGTATTTAGCTTTGAAAATTTGCCCTAGTTAATCATTAATTTAAGTATAATGAATCATTAATTATGACGCACTTATTGTATTTTAGGCCTTTATTACATCCTGACGGATCAGGCAGAGCGGATTGATTTTGGATGGTGAGTCAACTTTTTGTTAAATAATTCTAACTTGATAATTCCTTAAGGATTTCAATTTTCCAATATTGAAATCTTCAGTTAATTAGTTGTTGAGAAGAATTAAGAAAATGAATTTTATCAACGAGTCTAAAGTCTAATGTTATAATTTACTTAAGGTTCCTGACGGAGACTTCGCCCCATATGTGGGCAGCGACTGGAGCCGGACTTTCAGTTGCCCTTTCAGTCGTCGGAGCAGCATTGTAATTTAATTTTAAATTATTCTTTAAGTTACATTTTATTATTAGCTTTTATTTTCGTCAATAATTTCCATCATACTTTATTTTCAGAGGAATTCATACAACTGGAGTTTCCATCATTGGCGGAGGAGTGAAAGCTCCTCGGATTAAAACCAAGAATTTAATTTCAGTTATTTTTTGCGAGGCCGTAGCCATTTATGGGCTCATTACTGCCATCGTTCTCGCTGGCATGATTGAGGTAAAAATTATTATTTATTAAGTCAATTTAATTTTCAGTTACTCAACTTAATTAAAAATCAATTAACTTTTAACCCCTTATGATTATTCACAAAATATAAACAAAATCTTATTAAAATGGTAATTTCTTATTTCAGCCGTTTTCCCCGATCCTGGCAGAGTCAAATATCGTTGTGAAAGGGCGCAATTGGATGTCTGGTTATTTGATGTTCGCTGCCGGTTTGACTGTTGGGCTCGTCAATCTCGTGTGTGGGATCTGCGTGGGAATTGTTGGTTCCGGAGCGGCTCTGGCTGATGCAGCAAATCCAGCACTTTTTGTCAAAATCCTCATTGTGGAAATTTTCGGGAGCGCCATTGGACTCTTTGGTCTCATTGTTGGGATTTATATGGTAAACGTTCATTTCATATTTACATTTAGTTATTTAGATTTAAGTAAAATTATAATTAAAAATTTTAAAATTGAGAATTAAAAAATTATAAACTAATTTGATAGATAAAAATTAAAATTGAAAGTTTAAACTTCAAATTCTCAATTTTCCAGACATCAAGAGTGAAAATGGGAGATAAAGAATAAAAGAGTCTGGATTCGATCTCTACTGAAGATTTCCATGAAATTCTACCGTTAATATAAATGTTAATATTGTAGAGACGATCGTGCAAGGTCTCGTAGTCATGTTTAAAAACACTTAATTAATTTACATAACTATATCCTAATTATATAAATATAAATATCAACATGTTCAAACATTCCATTTATGTTTCCTTCCAATCAATCGCTTTTATTTCTCAATTTCTGTTATTATCGATGTAATTTGAGTCTGTAGTGAATTGTATGGTAAATAAATTATAAATATTTGTTCTCTAAAATCAAAGACTAGTTTGCACAATTCATTTACTATCTTTTGGCCTAATGTTCTTCAAAATTGGATCATCTTCAATATTTTTAGCTGGTTTTTCCCCTAACTTTTCTTCCAACTTTTCGAATTCCTTTTGAGAGATTTTTTCCGTTTCTGCTATGACTTCTTCAACTCCGAGGACTTCAGGGATGTAAAACTGCAACATGTTTTGAATACCGCCTTTCAGCGTGACAACTGAGCTTGGACAACCAGTGCATGAACCTTGTAAGACTAATTGGACTATTCCGTCTTTGAAACCCTGAAAAGTAAATAATGACAATTTATAATAATTAACTACCAAAATTATGTTTTAATAAAATATAATTTAGTAATTACTCTAATTAAGATTATTCTTACCACAAATCGAATATCTCCACCGTCTTCTTGAACAGTCGGGCGAATTCGCGTATCGAGTAATTCTTTGATTAACAAAACAGTCTCATCTTCTTCGGCGCCTGAATAAATATTTTTTATAATAAATGTATTAAAACAAATTATTAATAATAGTTGAGAAAAGGTATGTTGAATAGATTAGAGTAAGCATTGATAATTAAAATAATTAACCATCATCATCTGAAGTTCCTTCCTCCTCCTTAGGTTTCACATCTGAAACGACGGGAAGACCCGAGGCAAAGAAATCCATAATTGTGGCATAAACCTCCGGCTTCAGATGTTTCCAATCCAATTCTTCGTCAATTCTCGTCACAGTTATGAAATCTTGACCAAAAAACACTGACTTGACGCCTTCAATACGAAAGAGCATTTTGGCTAAAGTCGAATTGGCAGCTGCAATGGGATTGGGGAAATCAAAGGTCGTTGCTGTTTCAAGAACCTTTCAAGTCAAATATAATTATTTAATAAATTCCAATGATGTCAAATGTTAACTTTTAAACTTTCAGTTTCTTCATCCTCCAACTCTATTCTATTTGTGTTTAATTGTTAAGTACTTTAGTTCCTGGGTAGAACTTCATGCAATTAGGATTCGGCGTTTCTTGTGTTCTAATAAACATTGACCTTCTTGGGCAAGTGAGGATTGATGAGGCGTCGGGATTGATAAGAGGATTTGACTTGACCCAATAATGAAAATGACGTTGGGTGGAATCTTCGCCGTTAAAAGTTGACAGAGGTTTTAATGTTCTTGATTTTGACCGCAATCTGTCAATTCAAGAACAAATTTTCAATTTGATTGTAATTAAAATTTTTGCTCAGAGATTGAAATACTTATGATTGATGTTGATGTTTTTTGTATTTATTAAAAACTAATTTTTACCTTAAACTCTGCCTTAAGATGTTCCTCAACATTTTAAATAGTCTGAGTTTTCTTATTCAGTTTATCAAGAAAAGAATCATATAAAAGGAGAATTTAATAAGTATTAATTGCAAGAATTGCAATTTTTGCAGGATGATTTCTTCCAAGTTCGAATTTTTTCGCTTGACTTAGAGCTATGCTCAACAGCAAATGAGACTTTCGCTCGCATATTTCTCACCAAGAATAAACTTGATTAATTGTAATTGCAATTAACAATATGAAAATAAGTAAGTTAAAAAAATTTTTATGTTCATCTATTCTCATTATCCTTACTAAAATATAACAATTTAAAGAGATTTCTTGATTGAAATTGTTAACTCATCTTATAAGCGTGGTCAGCGGCGTCAAAGGTACATAAAATTGCTTAGATTCCATATACTAAATAGCCACTAAATTGCAAAATATAAATGTAAATTAGATACAAAATTTCTTAATTCAAAATTTTTAAGTGATTATTTCATTATTTTTATTCAAATGGTCTTTAACATTTAGAATGAATTGACATAACAGAGACGCACAAGTGTAAATAAATACAAGAAGCTGAAATGAAGAAACGGGAAAGGCATACGCATAAGCATATGAATGAAGAGGCAAATGAATTCTACAATTGCCGATCTCAGACATTCGAGGAAATTCGTCAAAAAATGGACTTGCTTGCATATCAAGTGTGTAACAAAGAAATGCCCAAAGTTTGTTGTTCAGTTAAAGACCGAGTAAGATGTCAAATCTCTCTTGAAAAAAGAAGAAATTGAACTTAAGAACCAAAGGGCTAAGGACTTCAAACAACTCAACGTCGCTTCATTGGACAAAGAAATTAAGAAGGCGGATGAAGAGAAGAAGAAAATGAAACAAATAATTTCCAAGTCTTAAGTACGATTAAAAATTAAGCTAACAATCGTATAAAATTATTCTTATTTATTCATGCCAATAATCTTAATCGGTGATTATTGTATGAAAGATTTAGCAATTAGTTAACTTAAATACATTTTATAACAATTTAATAAATTTGTCCTAATATGTCAATTGTAAATTAGAAATTCAGAAATAGGAGTATTCAAACAATATATTTTATTTATTCACATTCAGTTTATTATGAAACGTTAGTTAAGGTTTAAAGTTTCTCTTATCCTCATAAATTGAAGAGAAATGAACGCATGCAAAAACCTGCGTAATTCCAAAACCTATTACAAATACTTTAAGGGTTTACAATTTACAATTCACAATTCAGTTCAACGAGACAATATTAAATTCTATTAATTCTTCATTGATATTAATTGTTTATATGACAAATAACTATTAAGTAAGATTATTAGTTTAATCGGACTTTAGTTGGTTGAATTACTTCCAATGGATCCCGTGAATCCGGAGGCTTTTTGGTGTATTGAGCGAGGAGCGTACGAAGAACTCAGAAAGTTCCGGCGTGAGGATCTTCGTCCTTTTCTTCCCCTTCTCGTCCGCTCGAGTTTCATCCCGCCGGTTTCCGGATGGGTCCCGAATTTTAGAGAAAATATCCTCGTGGCACTTACGAACATCGAGGCCGTCAATGACATCATCACTCTCCTCACCATTGAATTTGTCAATTTGGAAATTGACGTAAAGAAAGAAATCCAACTAAGGTGAGTTTCAATTATTAATTGTTTTAGTTCATTATAATCTTTTAACTTATTATAAAAGATAATTTTAATTTAATTAACGTTTGATCAACTTAATCATTTCATTTATTTATATAGGCAAAAAATAGGGAATCGTGAACAAGATAGTATTTTAATTCAATCGCTTCCAAATGGAATTGCTCTTGAGTTTGAGAGATCTGAAGCAACGCGGAAATTCCGTGTGGTTCTCTCTGAAATCCTTTTTATCATTTCTCAAGTAAGGATCCTTATTATATATATATTTTAATTTAATAAGCCATTTTCATATTTAAAATTCTTAATTGACTTTATTAGGATTGATCTTAATTGACTCAAGTGTCCATTCAATATATGCTGGAGTTGCAAAAAGTTTAATATTTGGAATTATTATATTTCAGATGCACGAAGCTAAACAGGATTATTATATGAAACAATCTGACTTGTTCGATTCTCCCATTTATCTTGAAGAAGTTTGTGACGTTATTAGTATTGCTCTTGTTGAACTTCCTAATTTGCTTTCCATTTGCGATGTGAGTAAAAAAAACCATTGTCAAACCAAACCAAACCAAACCAAACAAACCAAAGAAATTGCCATTAACTAATTGTCGGAAAAATTTAGATTTGTATTTCAATTAATTAATTTTAATTAGCCTGAAATTAATTGACTTGAAATTTAAATTTCTAGATTTGTGAAGCATTTCTTCATTTGAAATATGGTTCATGGATAATATGCCGTTTGGTTGCAAATCTCCCCGATACATTCACTGAAGGTTTTAAGCTTTTACTTTTTTGTAATTCCATCTTTAGCCATTTTAATTTTAATCATATAAAGTTAATAGCGTAAATTATCTTTAGTTTAATTTTATATTAAAATTTGACTTTGATTATTCACAGTTTGTTTTCATTTGATCTCAAATGGGGATAAATGTGATGAAGATTCTGAAGGAGGTTTGATTCGACTCCAAACGCTCAAAATGCTCTGCAAAATGAATTCAAGGCACATTTTACTCATTCGTTCAAAATGCGTAAGTTAAAAAATCACTTTCTATATCTTATAATACTTTTACTTTAAAGCTCTATATAATTTCCGTTTAAAAAGATAATTTTTGAATTAAAGGATAATTAAATCTAATAGAAAGATATTTATTTCTTTAGATTGAAAGTGGGAAAATGCCCGGACTTGCAATTTTTTTAAGTTTAGGTAATATTTTCATGAAAATCTAGATTCATTATTTTAATTTGAAAATTTTAATAACAGTTAACTGATTTAATTTAACCTTGATTTTGATATAGAAAATGGAGACGTTGAAAATGATTTGGTTCCTTTTCTCTCTGGAGTTCTCCTTGGAACAGTAGGAAATGATCAAACTGTCAAGTCAATGTTTACTTCGTATATTCGCAATGGGCAAAAGGTTCGGAATTAAATAAATCTAATAATTCATCTTAAATAAATTTTAGAAAAATAACTTCATTTGTATTTCTCGTGTACTATTTATTAAACTTTAGAAAAAACTTGATTCTACGAATTCTTTATCAAAAATGCGAGTTGCCCTTTTGAATTATTTTCAAAATCTCGTGTCTACGAGTGTGAAAGGATGTTTAACGGAGAAATACATTGTTCGTGCTTCCTCGGCTCTTCGACTCGCTTGTGCATTAAAGGGAACGGCCGGGTTCAAGTAATTCTCTTACATTACCCATTTAAAATATTTGTATAAATAATTGTAATTTTAAATGCAATTTTAAAATTGTTTAATTTTCATTTGAATTGATCAAGGTTTAACGAGGAAGAAATAGTGAGCCTTGTGGATTTAATTACGCTCAAAGCACCGAATACTTCATCGGGGTATCGATTTGCTACGTTGGGAATTTGCACGCTTCTCACGTGTCCGGCCATCATTGGAACTGTGGAATTGGAGAAGAAAATCATTGAGTGGATCAAATCCTTAATTGCCGAAGAAGCGGAAATTAGGTTTGATTAATTCATTATTTCAAATGTTCATGTAGAAAGCCATTGACAAAAGAAACCTTTTACTTCTACTAAAAAACTTTAATAATTTAATTTATAGTCTAATTTAAAAACGGCATTTTTGAACTTTTTAGCTCGTCGAGTGTTGATTCTAGTTTCGGAGAAATCCTCTTGCTTATTGCGATTCACTTTCACAGCAATCAACTTTCGGCAATTGCTGATTTGGTTTGCATGACGTTGGGCATCAAAGTTACCATAAGACTCAATACGATGAACAAAACAAAGTTATTGTTCACACAAGAAATCTTTACTGAAAAGGTTAGGTTAAAATTGAATTACTCTTCAATTAGATATCTAACAAATTCATTTATCATTCACCGTTTTAAATAATTAATTTGACTAATAATAACAATTAATTGAATTAATTGAAAAAAGGTTTATTTTTGCCCAATTAACTTTTTGTAATTATTTTAGGTTGTGACAACCCATGCGGTTAAAGTTCCAGTTACGCCAAATCTCTCTGCGGATCTTTCCGGATTTCTCCCTGTTCATTGCATTTACCAGTTGATCAAATCTCGAGCTTTCACTAAATACAAAGTTCCAATTAAGGATTGGATTTACAGGTAATATAAGACTACAAGATATTACATATTTAAAGAAATAATTTTGCATATCTCAACTGCAATTTTAATTTTTTTAGTTTTATAATAGTTAAATTATTAAATTAAAAATAATCCGACTTTTAATTTTTATAGCCAAGTTTTAACTTCGAAATTCCCCATTCATCCTGTTTTGCCAACTTTGTTGGAAGTTTACACGCAGTCGATTTTGGTCCCTGGACATGGCGTGGTCGGCGGCTCGAAATCCTTAGAACTCACCAATGAACCTTTCACGGACGAGGAAGTTCTCCGCGTGTTCAAAACCTTTCAAAACAAAAGCCTTGCTCCGCAGCTACTCATTTTGTACTATGTGTTGCTCTACGAGGAGAACCGATTGGCCAATTGTAGGAATTTGCTCAATTTGGGAAAGAAAGTAAAAATTTATTCTGGAAAGCTTTTCTCGCAGATTCCGATCAAGTTTTTGCTACAAGAAGCCCAGAAAAATCAAAATAACTGCAATGGTACACGAAATTTTTTAGAATTAACTTTAATTAAATCTTAGTTGAACTTAATTCAAATAAAACTTTGTAGGCAAATTTAATCATTAGTTTTATCTCAATTTTAATTATTTTTTTTAGTTAATTTCATTTTAATTATTTCAGGTTTATATCCTTTGATATTAAAACTTTTAACGACTCAATTCCCTCAACTTTGCATTGTCAATGAGTGGTTGGAAGAAAGTGCGTTGAGTGCCGAGGAAATTTCTAATTTTCACAAAATCAAATGCAATTACGAAATTGAAATTCCGCCTGGGAGCTTTCAAAAAGGTTTGTAAAATAAAATATTCTCATTTTTAATTTAACAATGACATTAGCAATCTCAGAGTAACCTGAAAAATAATAAAATAATATTAAATAACGTAATTAATTGAAAATAAAATGTTTAGCATTTGAGTTTTGCGAGGAACGACCGGTTGAGGCGATTCGTCAGTTAGAAGCCTGCCGGACTCTTTCGCCGCACAAACTCTGGGAACACTCGAAGGAAATCGTTGGGCAAATCAAAGTCGTGGTTCGTCCTTCAGTCCCAAGAAAAATCCAGGATTTGTTCCGCGACGTTTGGTATCTCCTCAACAATGTTTTCCCACGGCATTTGTGGGAAATGACGAGCAACGCGTTGTTGCCCGAAGGATCTTTGCATTTGAGCGTGGAGGAATTGACGGTGGACCCAACGCAGATTCTCAGATGCGACACCAAAGTGTTCCGCTGTGCTCCGGTTCTCAACATCCTTTTGCACATTTTGGCCGCTTCGCTCGCGGCGTCCAAATATTTCCTTTCTAAACATTTACAAGTAAATAAATAATTATTTTATTAAGAACTATATAAGAATAAGTGCTATTATTTTATTCCGATTTAATTATTTTTATAATCTTTTATTATCTAACTAATTTGTAAATTTTTCAGAATTATTTCGCCCTCTTGGCAAGTATAAGTAGGAGTGATTTATTTTGATTTTCATTTTAATTTCAATAGGAAAATCCTTCGTTGGCTCCTAACATCAATTTGGACAACGAGAGGGAGGAATTGAAAATGGCTCTTATTAACGTCCAAGACAGCGTGTCAGTTCAGATTTTGCTTGAAGCATGTTTACCAACCAGTGAGGAGAAAAATGAGCCGGTAGAATTTCTGCACTTTACAATAAAATAATTGCTCTGTTTGAGCTTTACAATTATAATCATTGATGTTTAAATGAATTATGTGAATAATTGGAATTTTAATGAATATGTAATGTAATATAATATATGTAATGAACTTTTTGCAGGGAATTGGGAATGATTTGTGTATCAAGGAGATTCAGAGTCTGATTTGCTCCTACATTCATCAGATATTTATTAATGACATTACTATGGCCAAACTTGTTCATTTTCAAGTAAGGAAATTAGAAATTAGATTTAAGTAATTTATCAATATTATACTTAATTTGTATTTTAGATTAATTACTGAGTTTAATACAATTAGCATTAAAGCAATATTTAAGGGTAAAATTTAGTAAATAGTAAATGTAAAGAAAAATTCCAAAGACGTACTAAATACAATTAATTTTTTTTGTATTTTAGGGTTATCCGCTTGACCTTTTACCTGTGACTGTTAAAGGCATTCCGTCAATGCACATCTGCTTGGATTTCATCCCTGAACTCCTCGCTCAACCAGAAATGGAAAAACAAGTGAGATATTGAACATTTCTTTACTTAGTCATGATATAGAAGGAACCATTAAATATGGAAAAGAAATTTTCTAATCTGAAATTGATGTTTTGTTTAAGGTATTCGCCATTCAATTGACATCTTACATTTGCATGCAATATGCGTTGCCCAAGTCGATGGCTGTTGCTAAATTGGCTGTGTCTGCCCTTGGAATGATGGTTTCAGGTAATTTTGTACATTTAACTTATAAATCCATTTTATAATAATTTAAATGTATTTTATAATATCAAAATCACTAAGCAGAATAAGTAGATTTATTCCAAAATGTTCAATCTAATAATCTAAATTAAAATCTAATTAATTAATTAAAAATATAATAGAATAATTATATTTTAGGCGTCGTCTCAGAAGAAAGAGCCGAATTTTTCATTTGTTCACTATCGGCTTTGGAGCGAATCTCCGTGGCGTTTCCTACGATGGTCAACGACGCAATTGAGATTTTAATTCACTTGGGCAAAGTGTGCACGGCTCAAAATGCAGTTGAGCGGAATCGCATGTCAAAGGTCGTGCGGAATAAACTTCTACTCACGAGAGTTCATGAGACGTATGATGCCATTCTGCACCAGGCAATGCTCAAGAGAAAAATAATTTAAATCTCAAACAAACTTTTGTAATGACTTATTATTTTGTAACTCATGTATTTTATCAATTTACAGTTTTTACATTGATTTGTAATGATAATTTTAAATAATGAATTAAAATTCAATATAATCATATAATTAACCTTAAATGGAATTTGATTTCATAAAACATGCGGCATATAATTAAATATTATTGAAAAGCATCATTTAATTATTATTGAAAAATAGGTTGAAAAATAGAATCTTAAAGTACTGATTGATGATCAAATAATGTTAGTCAGGTCAGGGTATTTATGCTTTTTGAACATATTTTTATTAGTTTTGTCGTTTAGTTTAAATTAATAATAAATTTTCTAATAATTTGAACAATTAATAATTAATGTATTTATTTATTCATGCTTGAGAGTCCATGCGTAGTTATTTAATTTATTTTTCCTCTACAGCCTCGAGAGTATGCCATTGGACAATTGGTCTCCTGGGGGTGTCAATCATGTCTTTCCAATGCTTGTACCCAACGCCTGTCGCTCCGTGTCCGACAATGGCGCGTCCAATCGGGTCGCACCCACCGATTAAATCGTAGTCGAAAACTGTCACGATCACTTGCGTTTTCTGAAAGTTACAAATTCCCAAATAAACATTATCTCATTTAGCTTAAAATTACCTTTAATGAATTTTTAACTTTATTTTAACTAAAATTAATTTTTAATTATAGATTTTTTAACTAAAAGTTAAAGAGATTTGTTATATTTGAATGAAGTCTTACAGCAATTTCGCTTTGCGGAACTTCAAATACAAATGATTCGTTGTAGTAGGGGTTGAGTGTGCATTTCTTGACTGAGGTTTTCTTCTTGGAAATTCTTTTCCCGTTTTGCATTAAGTAAATTTTAGCGAAGGGATCTGCCAGGCCGCCCAAATCCATTTGCTTCAAATTCTTTGCCTCAATGATTGCGATAGTGAATTTCCCGGTATTTGGAGCATAGCGAAGCGAGAAACAAAGATCTCCAAGTCTTTTGCTCTGAAATCACAAACACACTTACTTCAATTTATCATTTCATATTCAATGTACAGCTAACTTTAAGTGTAAATATTGGTATGCATTGGTGTATAAGAAATTCACAAATTTTTATAAATTATTAAGAAGTCGCTATGTTATTTTTAAAATTCCTTAATTATTTCATATATTCTAGAAGAGGACTTTTAGTTTAAATTGCAATAATCTTATTTGAAGTTTTATCTTAGGTCATTTATTGTATAGTATTTTTGGTCTAAATTGGAGAACTTGTGGGTATTTTTTCATTTTTCGAAATTTTGAAAATAATCAAAAAAATTAAGTTTCTTATTGTAAGCCAATGAAGTGGCAAAAGATGATTAAGGTCAAATTCTTACAGTATCTTCAACAGGAAGTAAATTTTTCGTTTCCACCACGTCTTGTTTCTCAAAGTCGAGAGTGCAGAGCTGAATTTTGATTTCTCCAATGGGGTCATGTTTCCCAAATCGATCGTAATCATTCACAATAAAAACCAAAGTTTTAGGCATGAGGTCAGCAAATGGGATATTCTAAAACACAATGCAAACTATATTTTAACAACTTAAAATCTACTAAAATCATTTAATTCTTAATTAATAATCAAGATTCTAAATAATTAAAATGGCAAAAAACCATTAGTTGTTGAATTATACTAAAAACCAAGTAATAGAAAAGTATTAGATAATTAGTTGAATAAGTTTAATCCTAGTTATAAGTAATTTAGTCATCCAGGAAAAAACTTCCTGGAACATTAAGGGCATTTTAGAGCTTTTTACCTTAAAAACGAACGTTTCATTAAATTCCGGATTGAGATTGCAACGATGAACTTTGGTTTCAAACTTGTGTTTCTTGTCTGGCGGCAGAAGGAAGACTTTGCAATAAGGGTCAGATGTTCCGCCGCTGTCCATGGCGGTCAGCTCTTCGGCTTTGATCACCGTCACCGTCAGCGTCATCAGAGTAAAGTCATATGAGATCTATACGGACAATTAAACTCATTTATCCACGTATACTTATTAACTAGTTATAGACTATACTTACTCAATGAAATTACATTGACTTAAGTCATGTCATGTTGAGATTATTTCAGATTTTTATTTATTTAAATTCCTAACTTTGCCTTACTTTATATGTGAGTCGTCCCGGACATCCGTCTCCGTCCTCCTCGCCCTCCTTCTCGCCCTCTTCGTTCTCGGCGAGTTCCGCCATGTCAATTTCCTCGTTTTCCTCATCTTTCCCCTTTTTACCCTTCTTCTTCACCATTCGCTTGCACATGACGACGCTCCCGATTAATATCACAGAAACCACCGCTGGATTTCAAAAAACCATCATTAGCATAATTACATTAATTAGCATTACATTCTGTCCTACATCTAAATTTATATGGCGTATGGCATGGCAGAATGTGGAAGAAACCCATATTGAGTAGATTCTATATTTCAAGTATTTCAAATATATTAACATTCAAATAAAATACATTAAAAATATTTGAATTTAATGAGTTTTGTCGAACCGGCGAGGATGAGATAAATTCCCCATGGCGGGATTCCAACTTTATTTCCGAGCACGATGGACTTCTCGCTCACGAAGACGGCGCCGTCCTTGGCAATCACGGCGACTTCTTGCGTGATCACGGCCGCCTCCTTCGCCACCTTCTTTGCCATGTCAAGGGCCTGCTTGACTCCGGACTCCTTCGCCGTCCCATTCCCCGCCCCGCCTTCTTCTCACGCGAACAATAACATTAAAGATAATTAGTTCGACATTATATTCATACAACCACTTAATTACATACACTTAAAATTACAAAGTCAAAACGGAAAATGACTTTGTCATACATACTGCTATATACAAAGTCATACACCATACCATGCACTATACTTTATGCATGCAGCTACAATTACAGTGTACACCGTTTTTCTACTTTTCGCTTACGTGTAAGCGAAATATAGCGTTTCTTGCATATAAATTGACAATTAGCTTTTGAACTTTGCAACTTTTGCCTTTGGCGTTAAACCCGAAATTGACTATAAATATTGAGCCATTTAAATATAGGGGTTTGACCCTTGTAGACGCTATTAGTAGACGCAATTGTCAAAGAGAGAAATTTAATATATAGAAAAACGTATGACAAGATCTGTTTTAGCCCGTGTTTAGCTATATCCGAAAGGTTTTTATTCCATGCGCAATTTCTAAGCTTTCCTTTTCCATTCTTGATAAATCTATGCTTTTATATAGCTTATGTAATAAATCACTGTTTTTAGCTCAAAGTACATTGGAAATTGGAAATGATTATAATTACTCCTTACATTCACCTACGTTCTTATACCATTGATCCTAATTGAATCAACATTAATTGACCCTATATTGTTCATTATATTTTATACCAAGCTAAATCACTTTCTTATACCTCATTATCTGATATATGATATTAAATAAATGATTACTAAAAGACGAAACTAGTTAAAATTAAAGGGTTTTTATTTGAAATGTTACACAAGGCTCTTTACTATTTATTATACATAAAGACGCACTATTTTACAGTATATACTCCTCCAACGTTATCATCGATTATAAAATTATTTTCACATACCCGTATAAAATAGAAGTCATATACTTAATTGCATTGTTTTATATAGAAGATTCATCACAAGTACAATCAATAATAAAATATAATATCTCATGCATATATTTATACAAAGTGGGGAAAAGAGTGGAAAGTGTTAAAAGAAAGTTAAAAATGGCGCAAAGTCGTTAAATAATTAAATAAATGGGTCGTTTGAGTGTGTTCTTTACCTTCAGACGGGACGGAGGCGTTGTTGGTCATCTTTTGGCTCAAGTTCTGGTTGTGTCGTCTAGCAAGTTGGGTTGAGTGAGGGGGCGGTGGAGAGATGCGGTAAGATTTCCATGCTGCAGAGACATACTGACAAAAAGGGGAAGCCGAGCGAAGGGAATGCAGCAGAAAAGGCCGGTCCTCTGCAGCGCACCCACCCAATGCACCACACGCACTCCTAACGATCAACACGCGTCCACTACGCCAACACCACACACCTAATCCCGCCGGCACCCGCCTAACAAGCACATTTTAATTGCAATCACCGTCATTACTTAACTAACATTGCCTAAATAGCTTAAAATTCCTAACCTAACCAGACTTACTATTTAATATTAGCTATATAGCTACAGTAGCTTTGAAGTCAAATAGCTCTAGTATTCACTGTAGTAAAAAGCTACAGTAGCTCTTATTATATAAGAAACTTTAGTTCTTTAAGTTTTAATGAAGCTTTGTGCTTTTCCTCTATACTTTCTCTTTGGGTGGAAATGAGCTTATTGCTTATTGGTGATGGTATGCTGATGGTGTGAGTATTTCTGGTGGAATTATGAATGCAATAGTTTAATGTACCAGACGGTTGAGACTTCTGGTTGGGGACTTTTTGAAGAGAAAGGAGAGAAATATGAAATGTATGCGGAGGTATGTATATCTCGGATACTTAACCTACTTGAGACCAAATCACCGATCAATTCGGCTTTAATTCTAAAAATTCAAATCTTTCTATTGGAGTTGTGCGAGAGTGGAGGAATGACTTCATTCATTGCATGTCAAAGAGTCTTAATGGGAGGTTTTTTATTAATCTTAATTGTTTTTCTATTTGACTTTAAATGGATTTTTGGATGGGAATGCCGTTGAAGACTTTTTGAATGGAGAATGGAACTTACGAGGGAAATTGACTCTTTTATATTTTTGATCAATTTACATTGATTTATGTCACAAACTGTAATTGATATACCCATTTAAGATATTTTTATTGATTTTATTAATTATTCAAACATTTATACTATTTCGATGTAAATATCTGTAATACGCTGAACATTAGTCCGTGAATCCTAAATATAAAAATGCCATTGAAAATTATTTAATAAATTAATAAAATGAATTATTTCATTAATTAGTCGTAGGTTTGTAATTTCAGATCTTTCTTAAGTTTTTGTTGTAAATATGTGAAATTGATCTATTTGAATGAGCTAATTAGAATTTAAATTAATACATTTAATTAACTAGTCGTAAGTGAGAAAATAATATTAAAATCAATATGAAATGTGCTAATTAAAATAAAAATAAATGCATTTCATTGGAAAAACAAATTCACGAAAAAGAATGGAAACTAATAAATTAACTCATTTATTATGACAATTTCCCCTTAACTTTTCGTCCTAACGTGAACCGAAGTGAGAATTGGTTGGAAAAAATGGGGATTTTTGAACTTCCTGTTTTAATTGTACGAAACACGTCTCTGAGCTTAAGTTACTTAAACTTTCCGACATTTCTTGTCATTATTTCACTTCATCAACTCGCTTATTGTTTGTACATAATTGCATTGTACATATTGTACTCTATTTACCTTTTTGCATTTCGCTATTATGAGAAGATAATTAATAAACTTCTTGAACTTTATATACTTTCTATCCTTTCTGTGTAAACATTCCCATATACGTATTACAATAAAATGTAACTTCAATATGTACAATACAATCCATCAATATATCCTTTTTAATAGTAAATTGACTCATTAAATTGACTTTCATGTATGCGCTATGTTATAAGACTTCTTCATTAAGACTTCCCATACATGTTGGATTCAAATGTTCAAGAACAATGGAAATTTTAAGGATTTCCATACATTAGAAACAATGTGTTTAAAATTCTTTAATGTTTAATACGAATGTTTGATGTAAGAATATAAAAAAGTATATTTAATGTATTTAATATACTAAATATGCTCAACATAGTTGATTAGTGGAAATAATTGGAGTTGAAAAAGCTTAAATTCCAGCGTTCTTCCTCCACCTCAACTTTCTCACACTTGAGATCCTCTGACTGATCCAAGAGATTTCCAACGAGGAAACTCGGCAGTTCCTACTTCTCGTGTTCCTCATCGTCTGCCAACTTTAATTCTCCCATCATTTTCTAATCGATACATTCATTTGCTTGTGAAATTATTCATTGGGATATTTTCGACTTTACTTTTCATTATTTATTCAACCGGTTCTCCGCCTCTCAACTTACAAATAATGGCAATGCCACAGGCAAGAAAGCATTCACTTTTTCAGTCTTCTTTCAGTTTCAACGGCCACTTGACATATTTTTTAAATAAACTTTTTATTCTTTCCCACCTTTCAATTCTATCAATTTTAACCTAACCTAACCTAAATTTTAACAAATTAGTTAAATTAGCTCTTTAAATTAGCTCAAACAAGCTAAATATAAACAAAATATAAAGACAATTAATGCTTAAATCTGAAGGTTAGCTGGCCAAGTTCTAATTAAGCTTATTGGTTAAATTGGCTATTAAACTCCTTTAGATGGTGAATGGAAGTCGAGTGGAGTTTGAGTTTGAAAAAATGAACGTTGTTTGGTGGCGTGAGCGGATTTCAGTTCATTGGGATGTTCCTTATTTCATTTGTGGGATTTACCTTTTCCTCGTTTTCGGATCAAAAAGGTTTATGAAGTCAAGAGCGCCCTTTGACCTCAAACAGGCTCTCATCATTTGGAATTCCTCATTAGCTGCTTTCTCTATTCTCGGGACATATAGAATTGGACCGGAGATTTTGAGCAATTTGTATCATAATGGATTTTATGGTTCGACGTGTACAAGGTAAACAAATCCTTCTTTAATTCTGACTAATTTTTAATTTTTCCTTTTAAATGTTCAAATTAACATTCTATTTAACAGTTAGAAATTTTCAAATGATTTTTTATTAATTTAAAAAAAATTATATATTTAAATTAGTGTTAAATTGTTTTATTATATACTATGAATAATGATTGCATAAATCTAATAAAATTCCCAGGCTGCCTCAAAGTGGATCAATGTCTTTTTGGATTTTTGCATTTACAATTTCAAAAATCTTTGAGCTTTTAGATACTTTCTTCATAACACTGAGAAAAAGGAATTTAATTTTTCTTCACTGGTAATTTAAACTAATTAAAAACTAAAACCTGTCGATGTTCAGTAGTAAAAAATTAAATTGAAAGTGAATTTGCTCATGATTTCATGAAGGTACCACCATGTGTCTGTTCTTCTCATCAGCTTTCATAATTATCCCTTCGACTATCCAATCATGTGGACTTACATCCTCAACTATTTTGTTCATGCAGTCATGTACACTTACTACGCTCTTGTCGTATGTTTTCTTACTTTAAATATTATTTATAATTAATACATTTTATTACCTTTACGATACACATTAAATTTAATAATTGCTTATATATTTATCTACTAAATGTCATTTTAATTAAGCAGATTAAACTAAATGTTTGATTTGATATCACAGGCCGCTGGATTCAAAGTTCCAAGGAATATCTCAATGGGCATCACAATGCTTCAAATGGCTCAATTTTTAGCCGGATTTAGTATATTTGTTTACGCCATGTTAAAAAAAAGTAAGAATTTTAATTGACACCAATAATTTTAAGTGTATTTACATTATAGTTTTAAGTTTATTTTATTTGTAATTTCAAGTGTAATACAAACAATATGTTTGGCCATTAAAAAAATGGATCTTTCTTATGCCTTTAACTTACTAGTAAATGGAGAGGAATGCGAAGCCGAGATGCGGGATTTGGTCATTTACTCCTTACTTGGAATTTCCTATCTTCTCCTCTTTGGCAATTTCTTCAGACACAACTACGGGTCAAAAGGGAAAAAGAGTGCAAAGTCGGAATAAATGACAAATTTAATTAAAATTATGAGTTTAATTTAATAAATTGCATATGAACTTTTATGTAATTCATTTAATGAATCCTAAAGCGTAAAATAAAACTAGCTAATAAATAGTTGTAATTTGCTACTTGGTGATAGAAAAAGATATGGAAGAAATTGATATAGGCGTTTGTATATTTAATTATATATGTTGTCAAATAAATATAAACTTTTACAAATAAATAATGATATTAAATTAATTGAATAAAATCATTATAAAATGAGTCGAGTTGGGTCAATTCCAACCAATTGACAAGAAATTTTCCACAATTTAATTTGTCTCGAAATCGACGACGTTTCTTTTTTTGGCGCCACAATTTGAGAATTTTCAATGTAAATTCCGCCGCGCTTGAACTTTGACGAAAGAGCTGCATTGAGAATGCAATCAGCCCCTGCGCTTGGAGCCTTTAAAAACATTTTATTCATGTTTAAAAATTCAAATTTTATATAAACTAAAAAAGTTTAACTTACAAAATATCAATCATTAGTTAATTATTTTTTAATTTATACATTTATTCAATTTCAAGTGTTTGTGTTTTCTATTTTACAATGAACTTTCTGCTCCTATTGTAATCTTATTAACTTTAATTAATTAACTTTAAGCTAGCTCAAACTGTAAGGTAAAACAATTATAGTTTGTGAATTTAAATCCTCACTTTCATTTTGTGCTGAATAAGTTTCATGAAGAATCTTTGAAAGAAATCCAAATTCTCGAGCAAATCTGTCATGGAAGCTGAAGGGTGCAAGGAATAATGATGAACAAATAAATTCTCCATTTTGCATCTCTTTTCAAAGTAATTACTAAAGTAGATTTGCATCAATTTGGAATCCATGTATCCTTTATGTGCCGAGTAGCAATTCCTTTAAATGCATTTTTCCATTTTTAATAATCTTCTAACATTAAGTTAATTTTTAGTGTTTAATGGTCATTTTAATTACAATGGGCTGGATTGAGTAAAAATCTCTCACTTCTGCTGAAGGTCTTTGAAGTTTATTTTCCCTCCGTAATGAAGGCCGGCAGAGACATTGATGACTTTTGAGTAATTTCGCTCGTTGCCAGACTCATGAAGTTTTTTAATGAGCAAGTTGGTGAGGAGGAAGTGACTCAAATAATTAACTTGGAAATGAGACTCAAATCCATCTTCTGTAGCTTCATAAGGCGAAAACATGATCCCAGCTTATTAAGAAAAGATATGAAAAAAATAATTTTTTTAGTGCTCATCATAATTTAAATATCTCAATTAAGATATCAATTATCTTTTAATTAAGTTATACCTAAATATTAATATTATAAAATATCTTCTTCAAGAATATTACGTCTACGATATCTTTATAAAGGTTTACTTCCAAAAAATCACATAAACCATGGATTAAATAATTTTTATGCATAAAAGTATAATTACCATTATTAATGAGCAAATTTAATGGCATTTTCTTTTCCATCACACATTTGGCAAAATCCCTCACGGAACTCAAAGAAGTTAAATTTAATTGGTGGCACTCAGCAGTTCCAGTTTTCAATCCAAGTTTTCTCAAGTTCAAAATCATTTCATTTCCAGCCGACGGACTTCTACAACCTTTAATTTAATTAAAAAAGCATTAAATTATAATTAAATTAAATATGCAAAAAATGCTTAATATATTAAATATTATATTATATCCACATATGATTTTCATAAAAATTGCTAGAAATCCTTCAATTCTATTTGTTCATTAAAGTCAGCAATGTAATTTCAATGCGTTTAAAAATACAATTAATGAACGTGTATATTCTCTTTCATCGATTTTTCCATATTTAACTTGTGAATTGACTCAGATTAAAAATTTATGTGTGATTTTACCAATAATTACGTGAAATTGACATTGGAGCAATTTCTTCACGACTTCCAATCCAATTCCACGGTTCCCACCAGTAATTACAGCAACTCCTTTGCCTCCGCTTGGAATATCTAACATTGAATATTCAGCATCTTTTTGATAGTATCTTAATGAACTTTACTATGAGAATCTTTATCGATATTTTTATACGCATGTCAGTAGAAATTTTGTATAATTATTGAAATAATTATTCATAATTATTGATAAAAATACTCCTTTTGGCTATTTACCTTTGAGGTTAAAAGGAACATGCGTTTCAAAATAAATTTCTTTAATGATTCCATAAAACGCAATGATGGACATGATCATGTAATAATACATTTGGTACAACTTTTCTATTAACTTTTCCAATATTTCGCTCATCGTGAATTGTGAGCATAAATTGGGAAAAATTAATTAAAAATAATTAAATGAAACACAATTTAAATTTAACTTCCTAATAACTTTTATTTTTTAATTGAACATTTTAAAATTTTAAAATGAATTCAATTAGTTTGATTTTGCAAACTTGATACTGTCTTGAAAAGATCATGCGAAAATGCACGTTGTTGTTCCAATGATAATTAATGAAAAGTAGAGAAATACTGAATGAAACACTTGAGGATTTGGGTTACACGAAGAAGATAAGAAGAGTCAAATATTAAAATGATGTTCATGCGTCAAGTTCATTATTGATAATTTTTAGGTATGTACATAGTATTAGGAGATAAGAAGGGATATTTATGATGAGTTGATGAGTCAGTTTTGATATTTCTAAATGCAAAACATGCTTACGTTTTGTTATTTGACAGTTTAAAGTCGCTGGTTCATCGAAAAATTTGTTTGAGCAATTTGTTTACAAAAGGAGCAATAATGCATTTTAATATATTTTCTTAAACAAAACCTCAATGGAATAACACATGTATATAAATTATATAATGTAATTAATATATTGGTTTATCATTGAGTAAAATTTATTCAATTTAAATTCTTACATAATTAAATATTAGAGATCATATAAAAAATTGGTATATGAGATCTCTATGCTTGGACGGTATGCTGGGAATTGAGATAAATATTAAGTTATGCTTTGTAATAATGTATAAATGTACAAGCTAAAAATATAAACTTAATATTTTGTAACATTAATACTACTATACTGTTGAGGGTTGATTCGACATGATTGTGAAATCAAATGTCTATTGTAATTATTGTAAGTAAGTATTAATTTATCATGTTTCGGATTAATCTTTCAATCTTGGTACATATTTCGCTTTCTTCCCTAAAAACTCTGGCTAATTATTAGCTTGTACTGAATAATGTTTTATAATGTAGTTCAATTTATAATAAACATAATGTTTTTCTCGTTATTAAGGAATAATTTATATGCATGATTCACTTGTACACACCTTTGAGTCTACACACTTAAATACATGTATGAATAATATGAATATACATTCGATATATAGTTTTGTATGGGAATAAAATGCAAAAAGGTTCGCACCGTCGTTTACATGCAACTTCCGTTGGAGGATTTATTCTTATTAGCACAAGACAATTACATTACCTTACACCTTCAATCACTATTTTTTATAATTCACTCTTCTTTTACAAACTTTGTTTCCTTTATTCTTAAATTGACTAATAGAAGATGGAGTTAAATTTCTTTTATTAATATTCAAATTAGAATTTTAATATAATTATAATATAATTAATACGACTTAATATAATTTACTCATAATAATATTAATTATAAGTAAATCTTTTGATTGACTGTGATTATTTTTGATTAATTTTGATTGGTTTCGAATAATTTTAATCTTTTGATTTATTTAGAATGACAAGTGAAAAGTTAATTAATATTTGGCATTATTTGTTAAAAATATTAGAATTCCTATTTTTGGTCGTTTTCTCTATTGTCCTTTCAGTTGTGACAATTGTAAGTTTTCCATTTTGCATTCCTTTTTATGTTCTTCGTCTCTTTGTCAAATTCCTGGCTTGCTGGTTGAAGCCGGAATTGGGCAAAATGCTGACAACGCAAAGCGTCGCCTTCGGCTGCGACGATTATTACACTTTGCCCAAAACCACCATCTTGGCGACTTTGTTCTTCAAGTCGAATCACACCATTGACGGCTTTCGAAACCACGTGATGAAAACCCTCATCAATGGCCAAGACACGGAAGAAATGAAACAATACGTTCACAAATGGCTGGGATTTTTGTTTTGGAAAAATGAGTCTAAGTTTGCCATTGAGGACCATTGTGGTTTTTACAGTGGAAAATACGCAAAAGTGGATTTTATTAATCGAGAGATTCTTGGGAAAATGATCAGCGAGTTGCTAACGAAGCCGTTTGAAAAGAAGAAAAGTCCTTGGGAAATTCTTTACGTTCCAAAAACCCCAGCAGATGTGGAAGGGAACAGCGGGGACAACATTTCAATTATTTTCATTCGTTTCCATCATTCGATGACCGACGGGTTTTCCTTAATTAAAATCATGTTGAGATCTGCGGACCACGACGAGGCTTGGAAGGAAACTCATGAAATGTTCAAAAATATTAAACTTCCAACAGCCAAATCTAAATTGGAGAAATTTATGCGAATTGCGAGGATTCCTTTTGTTGTTCCTTATGAATTTTCTGAGTTGTGCTTAAACATATTGAAGGAACGCCACGGTTTTTTCAAAAAAGCCAAGGATTTAAACAAAACTTATAATCTGACGTTTAGTGCTCCGATCCCGATTGAGTTTATTAAAGGGGTAAAGGAAGTTGTCGGCGGGAGCGTGACGTCCATCATGTACACGGCGTTTACGGGGGCTTTAAGGACTTACATGACCCAAAGGGGAATGAAGGTCAAAGGGAATGTCCACGCCTCGGCTCCTTTGCCAATGCCAGGGCATCCGTCAAAACTAAGAAATTTTGCGTAAGAACATTAAGATAATTTATGACATGTTATGTTATGTATAGAAGAGGCTCTTTGGATTTTAGATTGCTATTATTCATAAACCTTAACGCCGTTCATTTTATTTATTTAACTGTGTTGTTGTAAATAAAACGAATGGCGTTAAGGTATATGAAGCAGGCTTCTTGGATTTTATACTGCTACTTATTCATAAACCAAAAATGTATGATTTTATAAAGGAAATAAACATTTAAAAAATCTTAAGCTTCTTAGTCTAACTAAATAATAACTACATTATTCTTGTTAATTAATTAAATAGTTGTCTTAACTAATAATTCAAATTTAATTAATATTTAAATAAAATCCTATTAATAATAATAATAATAATTTAATTATTCGAATAATTTTTAGTGAAAGTGATTTCATTAATCATTTTGATAAATTTTACATACCATTGTATTTAGAATTATTTTTCTAATAACAATATAATCATTTATATCACTAATATTATATATTACTATTATATATATTCCCAAAAGTCAATTGGCCGAGTATTTCGCGGTTTTCTTATCATGATATATAATCGTGTAAATTATCAAATTCTAAAAAAATATCCTAGGTATTGTTAAAAGAGAATTTGAATAAATACTTGAGTATATTTCATGATAAGAAAACAACGAAATACGCGACCTATTGGCTTTTTATATCATTATTATATACAGTTGTTATTATTATACATATTACAATTTAAATGTTTCAGGTCAGTTGTATTTCTGAGTCTACCATTGGAAATGGAATGTCCATTGGAAAGGTTGGCTTTTTTGGAAAAACAATTTAAGCGGAAGAAGAAATCCTCGATGGCGTTTTTCTCCTTCAAAATGGCTTCGTTTGGCGGGGCTCTGCCGTGTTGGTTGTTAAAACCGTTTCTGCAAGCTTCCTGGTCCACAGTCATTTCCTCGGTTCCTGGGGCGAAAAAGAGACTCACGATTTTTGGAGCAGAGTGTGAACAAGTCATATACACAAATGGACTTGGTCCTGGAAGAATGGGTAAATTAACTTAAACTATTCTTCAGTTATTAAAATCCCATCCAAAAATATTTTTAAGCCATCCAAATAAATTGAAAATGTGCTACTATTCATAAGTTTTAAGGATAAATAAAACGAACGGTGTTAAGGTTTATGAATAGTAACTATTTTATTCAATATTCTCATTTTATTTGAATGGCTTAAAAATATTTAATGAATAGCATAAAATCCAAAGAGTCTCCTGCCTCCTTCATACATACAGAGGTGAACCACTGGAATGAGACCTCTGTATACCTTAAACTCCAAAGTATAAAATTAAATTATTTAAGAATTAATTTTATTTTATACTTTAGAGTTTCAAATAAAACGAACGGCGTTAATGTTCATGAATTGCAGCATATTTTCATTTTATTTAGATGACATAAAAATATTTTTGGATGGAACTTTTAATGTTTTTTGAATTAAATCATATAGATGATACTTTAAGTAAATTTTGATAGCCCGTTTAATACATGCCCTAAAAATGTTTTTAATATTTTTTTTTATTATTTCAGGAATATCTCTTTCCTTATCTGGCTATGGGGGTTTTTTGACTCCGACCATTCTCATCGATGACTCTTTTTCTCCTCATTTCGCAGATGTTGATGATTTCACTCAAAGAATCCTCAATGAAATTCATTTACTCAAAAAATTAGGACAAGAAAAACAGTTGTGAACTTTTATTTTAGATCTTTATCAATCATTATACATATAATATTTTTATTTATTTTATATTAATTTCCAGCATTTCACTTAACATATAAAGATGCTTTATTTTAAATGCATTTTTTATCAAAAAATGAATATTTATGTAATTGAGCCCCGGAGTATGCAATAAAAATAATATGCAATAAAAGATTCAATATACTTTTATTTTTATATTTTACTTGTATAAAGTTATATTGAGGACATTCATTACCTTATAATTAATATTATGCTTATGTATAAAGTATTCTTGCTGTAATGTAAATAGGTTCTATAATAGTATAATTGTTGATGGAATTTCTTTGTAATTAAATTGTAATCAAATCAAACATCTAATCAACCAAGTGAAAATGAGCCAAATACAATGTAATAGAAATATGCGGCAACTTGAGAAAATTTTTATTTGTCATTTCCATCATTTCCCATAACCTCCGCTCGCCTTAAACCCAACTTTATCTTAACCCCTTCTTAGTCATATTCCTTTCCATCAAATCTTTTTTGCATTAATATAAATATTCACATTTTAACACAACTGAACGTCATAGCTCGATGTTTCACTTATTGTTCCACCTCTATTATAAGCGTTGCTATAATTAAAATGGCTTGATATTAATTAATTCAAACCCGCTCGATCCTCCTTTTCCTAATACATTTTAATCAAAAAAGAAATCTTTGAGTCAATGCTAATTAATCATTAATTTAGAAATAAAATTATATATTAAAAATACATTAACTTTTAAAAATCCCTTCTCATTGATGTTCCGCACTTGGGCCAAGTTGAGAAACTCAAAATGAGGATTTCAAATTTCAAAATTTCAAAATTCCCCCGATGGTTCTTGTTGTTGCTGTTCTCCTTGTTGTTCGTGCTGTTCACCATTTCAATCGTCATCATCGGAATCCCCTTTTACATCTTGAGGCCAATCGTGAAAATCCTCGCTTGGGTTTTTAACAAGAAATTGGGGAAAATGGTCGTTTCAAGGGCCTTTTTCTTTGCATTTGATGATTTTTCCACGCGGCCAATGTATTCAATAATTGCAAGTTTCGTGTACGACGAAAGTTTTGAAATTGAAAAATTGCGAATGTCCATTCAAGAAGGATATTTTCAAAATGCAAGGTCCGACGAAGTTGCGGAATTAAAACAATTTATTTCCAAATGGTTCGGTTTTTGGTTTTGGAAGAAAGAAGAGAAATTCTGCTTGGCAGATCATGTGAAAGTTTACAAGGGAAAGGAAGCAAATGTGGAGACTCTGACCAGGGAAGGATTATTTAACATTTACGGGGAATTGTCAGTCGAGCCGTTTGGAGTTGGGAAAAGTCCTTGGGAAATCATTTATTTCCCGTTTAGGAAATGCGAATTGGAAGGAATCAGTACAAATGGAGAAAAGAAGTCAATTGTCTTTATGAAATTCCATCATGCAATGGTTGATGTAATTAAAGCACAAAAATTATTAAAAATCAAAAAAATATTTAAATACAATAAAAAAAATCTTCAAATCGAATAAAAATTAATATCATCCGTGCTAAAAAATATTGCTAATTACTAAGTATATTTAGTATAGTATATAGTTAGTAAATATAGTTAATTAAGTGTAATTTATCGAATTTTCAGACTTGTCTTCTAATTAAATGTTTTTAATTGAAGGGATTTTCTATTCTGAAACTTTTATTAAAAACTGGGACTTCTAGAGGAAAGATGCCAATAGTTCCATTGGCCAATTTCACCAAATACCAACAACCCAAAAGTTCCTTTTTCTACAAGACGATGAATTTCCTCAAAGTTTTCTTCACTGTTCCATTTGAAACAGCCCAGATGATCCTGATGATTCTGGAAGATAAACATGTACTCCATGTTCAGCCAGAAATGCAAAAACGGAGTTATTCTCCATTCTTTTCTCCGCCAATTCCCCTCGCCTTGTTCAAAGAAATCAAAAACTCCCACAATGTGAGTTTGAACTCGTTAATTTACACGGGATTCTCAGGGGCAATCCGGACATTTTTGCTCGAACGAGGAATGAAAGTTCCGAAATTCATTGCCTATGGAATTCCCCTTCCAAGACCAAATCATCCCAGGAAGCTTCGAAATCATGCGTATCAAATTAATCAAATTAAATAAATCTTATTAAATAATTAATTTATAATTAAATTATTTATTAATAATTCCTAAAATTTTAATTAACTTTTAATTAATTTGTGTTGGGTTTTATACTAAATAGAACGATTGGCATATTGCGATCTCCTGTCGGAATTGCCAATCCCATCGAGCGACTAAAATTCGTTGACGACGAGTTGAGGAAATTGAAGAAAAGCACGGTTCCCTATGCCGGGTTTTACTTGACTCCGTTGTTGGGGTCGCTCCCTTGTTTTCTTGCTAAACCGTTCATCAAAACGAGATTTTCCGTCATGATTTCAGCCTTTGCCGGCCCGTCGTCCAGGGCAAATTGCCTCGGCAAGGATGTCAAATTCGCAATGGTGTCTTGTGGACTTGGAGGGATTTCAACTTTAGGTAAGAAATCTTATAGCAATTCAATGCATTGTATTTTAATATTATTCATTAATTTTTATTTAATTAAATAAAAAGTGATAAAATTTAATAGTTTGGTTGGTAATGTTTAAGAATAGATATTTTTTATTTTATTAATAAATTGATTTTTTAAGCCATTGGAGTTTATACCATGACGTATTGCGACAATGTAATCATCTGCACGAGCCTTGATGATTGTTTTATTAATACGTTTGAACAGTGTGAACAATTCAACACAAAACTCGTTGAAGAAATTAAAATGTTAAAATTTATTCCAAGTAATTTACAAATTTAATAAATACAAAATTATGTATATTACCTTATTGTTAAAATAAAAAATTATTGATTATTTAATTATATATAATCTTTTATTGTTTGTATTGCATATTGGATAATTGATTGAATTGAATTAATCTTGGAATTTTGATATTTCTTATTTGCTCATTGCTGACTAATGCTCTTGTTAAATTAAAATCTAGGTCATTTGGACTTGACTTCAAAATTTTTTATAATAATTAAATGCATGAAAAACAAACAAACAAACGGCGTTAAGGTTTATTAATAGCAGCATAAAATCCAAACCTTAATACGTTTTATTAATGTGTCTACAATATAAAATTAAATTAAATACTTATATTTTGTTTTAAGCTATGAGTGTTTTTTCCATGACATATTGCGACAATGTGACTATCTGCTCAACTGTTGTCTGTCGTAGAAGAAATCAAAATGTTAAAATACTTTCATAGGAATTTAGATGCTTAAAAGAATATAAATCAACTTTATAATTTAAACTTTATGTTTCAACAAAGTTGTGGATTTTTATTAGTTAATATGAGTATTTTTACTCCTAAATATTAGTAATTTAAAGTCATATTATATTCATATCCAAGGTCTAATGAAGAAAAACAAACTTTATATGAGAAAGAGAATTCAAATACTTCACTTAATATTAGGCTTAAAAATATAAAACATCGATTAATAGCAAAAATAAATTTCTTGTTCATAATGTACGAATAAATGCATATTCTGTGAAAATATTATTTATGGTTTAGGCCATTAATAAATTAAGTGTATATAGAGTATATTAGGTAGGTACATTACCTAATTATTGTATTTTACATTTTTTACTCATTTTTCAGTGTAACTCTCAATTAATGTTCACTAGTTATTCGAATTATTCTTATCGCAAAATCAACATTCATATTCCTCTCATTTCATTTTTCATTTGAATATATTCTTTTAGATGCAAAAAGCATATACATTGGCACAATTATTCATATTCCTCTCATTTCATTTTTCATTTGAATATATTCTTTTAGATGCAAAAAACATATACATTGGCACAATGCCCTCAATAACGAAAGAGGAAACGCAAGGAAATAAATATTATTGTATTTGTGTGTTAATTACATCGTTGAACGGATGTGATTTTTTTAATTGGACGTAACTTGCCATTTTCTCAGAACAATTAATCTCGCATTCCCCAAGCTAATTACATGTAGCGAAGAACAATTCATTTTTATTATTTCTCACTCTTTTATCACGTTCAGCACATTTAAACCACATTGATCTCTAATTAAATATTATTTTAAAAAAACAAAAACTATACTAAATTTAAAAAAATAAACTTAAATAAAAATTAGATTTTAAAATTTTTATTTTTTTATTAACCATCTCAGACTTATTTACCCATTTGATAAGCTTTATCATTGTTATTCGTTATACAAATTTTTTCATTAATTTGAAATGAATAAAGTTTATGAACAGAACATCTTTAAGTATTTCTTTCTAAAATGTTGGATTTTCCTCGTGACGATCGTGGCCTTGATTGTGTTCATTCCTTTGGTTGTCCTTCTTTCTCCTTTGTACCTTTTGAGATATTTGGTCAAAGTGTTTGCTCCTTTCATTCGGCCGGATCTTGAGAAAATGTTGACGAGTAGGAGCGGACTTTGCGCCTCGGACGAATACGACGTCAAACCCAATTTAACTCTCCTCATTGCCGGCATTTACGAAAAGTTCGAAATGAAGGAAATGGTCGACTACATGGAAAATTGGTTCAAAGAGGCGGAATGCGAAGAGACGGCCGAGTTGACCCAATATGTCGTCAAATGGTTTGGTTATTACTTTTGGAAAAAAGAACACAATTTCAATTTTGCCTCCCACGTCATTCAGTATGATGGGAAGTATAAAGACTGCGAAGTGATTGACCGAAATGTCATGAGTCACATCGGCGGGGAAATTGGAGCCAAACCGTTTAAAAAAGGGAAAAGTCCTTGGGAAGTCATTTTGGTTCCAAATGTCGCGCTCCTCCACGACCGCCAAAACTTAAATGAAGATGAAGCAAAGAAAGAATATTCGCTAATGGTCATTAGAGTTCATCACACATTGGCAGATGGGTATTTATATTTAAAATTTATATTTAGTACTTTAGTATCTGACATTAAAATATAATTATAATGAAATTAATTAAATATATTTTTTAAATATAAAGGGAATAAGTCCCAATTAACATTTAAAAAAAATTATTTATAATTTTTTTATGGTGTACTTTTAGATATTCCTTGATTAAGTTATTTGAAAAGGTTATTAGCAGTTCAAACACCAAATTCCAAATCGCACAACCCAATTTCAAAAGATACCAAAATGGGAAATTCATGAACTTTTTAAAAACTGCTTTGATGTTCATTCGTGGCCCGTTTGAACTCTTTGAACAACTTTTGACAATTGATGATGTCAACGCTTTTCATTTGCCGGAAAGCAAATTGAAAAAGGAATCAACTTCAGTTTTGACAGCCCCAATTCCTGTGGATTTATTCAAAGAAATCAAAGATCTCCACGAAGTTTCTTTTACTTCTGTAATCATCGCGGCCTTTGCCGGCGGTCTGAGGAATACGATGATTAAGAATGAAATGGAAATTCCGCATATTCTGCATTGCACGGTTCCTCTGCCACTTCCTGGACATCCAAATAAACTAAGAAACTTCTTGTAAACTTTTACATAATTAAACGTTTAATTGATTAATTTAAGTCATAATTAATTAAAATGTCTAATTATTTCAATGTTCTTGTTCATTTTATATATAATTAACTTTAGCAATATATTAAACGGGCCGGGGCATCCAAATTTATTTAAAGTATCATCAATATTATCCTGCGATTGATAAACCTCAACGCCGTTGGTTTAATTTATAACTTGTTACTATAAAATAAAATTATTTAAAAAATATTATTTATACTCCTAATTACTAAATAAAACGAACGGCGTTAAGGTATACAGAGGTAAAATTTCAGTGGTTCACCACTTATAAATGATTCAAAACTCGATTTACTAAAATTAATAATTTTTGATTGTGGTTTTCATTTTATTTGAATGGCATAAAAATATTTTTGGATGGGGCTCTTAATATTTTGGAATTAAATCATATGGATGATATTTTAAATAAATTTGGAAGACCTGCCTTACATGCCTTAATTTTATAATTAACTTTAATATTTTATGTATTATTTTTTAATGTATTTTAAAGGACAATAGGAATATTAAGAATTCCCGTGGGACTTGACAGCCCAATTGAGAGATTAAAATTCATTGAAAACGACATTGAGCGTCTGAAGACTTCGGCCGTTCCTTTGTTGATATTCTACATTGCCCCGCTTATTTCGTGTTTGCCGTATCAAATGAACAAAGTGTTTTTCAAAAACAATCAGACAACGACGATCCTCACGAATTTCCCTGGAGGAAACGAAAGGAAGAATTTCATGGGAAAACATTTGAGAAGCTCTTTTTTCGGCGGAGGACTTGGGCCAGGAAGATGCGGTAAGGTTTCAATTAGCTATTTTAAATATGAAAATAATTTTTAATTTTTATAATAAATAACAAGATTGTAACTGTTTGAATGGTTTTTTAACAGGTATTGGATTATCATGTTTGAGCTACGGCGATGAGATCGTAATTGGCACAGGATGCGATCGCGGAATTTTTCCAACCACCGAGAAAAACAAAGAACTCAATGATTTAATTGTTCAAGAGTTGCAAGAACTAAAGAGATCCGGACTTGGGGAAAGAAGATCTCACAAAACTGAACATTTCACTGATGAAAATACAACTTGGCCTCTCACATATTCTAATTATTATTCTAATTATATTCCATAAATTCCATTTTTTAATGTATTATATGAATAAACCCAGTTTGAAATTAAACGGACAGAAAATTGATGAATTCGAAAAATGTAAGTATTTAGAAGTGTGTGTTGAGGAAAAGCTCAAATTCCCATTGACCCACGAGAAGTCTACCAGTGTATAGGAGAAGAATGGTCGGAATTTTCGAATAAAATATATTTTGTATTATATAATATTTTCTTCAATCGAAACTTTGAAATCTTATTAAAATGCAATTTGAAAAAAAATGATAAAAACAAAGAATATTACACATCTTTACATTCATTCTTGCATAGTTTAATGATGCATACAAATCTTAATTCACATTCATACAAAGAAATATACTTTACTTCCAATAATGTTAAATAATTACATTAAATTAACATGGTTAAAGTTTATATATTAATCTTAAATGCATTCTTTACTCATTGTGAATTGGTATATGAAAATAATTTTGCAATTATAGTAGCATTGTTTTATATTGCCCCAAGTCGGTTAATTTTTGTCTAGAATTCAATGCTAAATGTAACGGATATAACGGGCATGTGAATCCTGATAATAAGTGTATGACGAGAGGAAATTAAAGAAATGAAGAATCATTAAAAGTCATCAACTCATAAATCTTATGTAAGAACTGTAACATTCAAAGATTCACACCTAATAAATAAATAATTTAGTGAATGTAAAGTTTTTCCGTGTTTGTCCATTCACTTATTTGACTCGTCGTTTGAGAAATTAGAGATGCATTGATGCTGATTGAGTTTTTAGTTCTTCTTGGTTCACTTAGGAAGAAAAACAAGAAATGGAGACTCTCAAGGCATCTTGTGGGTTAACAAGTTTGGTTTTGTCCGGTGCAGGGGCTTTTATGACAAATATTTCCGTTGGTCCTTCGGCTGCTTGGTATTTTCAACTTTCCCCGTTTGAAGCCATTTTCCTTGGACTTTTAGTTCTCAAAGTAAGTTGATGTCAAAAGTTAAAATACGACTAAAATATGTGTAAACGGTTAAAAAATAAAGTTAGGAATAAATGTTAATGATTAAGTTTAATGTTAAAGTTAAATTTAATAAAGTTTAATCATTTTGAACAATTAATTATAAATTTTTAGGTCATTCTTCTGAGATACATGGGGGTTTTACCTGTGAGTTTAAACTCAGAAGGGAAACTTCATTTTTTTGATCGTCCAAGAAAGAAAAGAAGCGCAGAGTTGGCAGACACGATGTTTAAAGTGGTGAGGAGACTTGATCAATACGATTGTCTTTTACGCTCATTGTGTGAAATACAAGCTGGGACTTTACAAGGAGTCAAATTTCATTCTGGAATTAAGACAATTATAACTCAACTCAACAGGTTTAACTAACTGTCTTTAATTAATTATTTATCTAGTTAACCTATTAACTTTTCCCCTGAGAATTATTTAATTGTAATCTTAATTTTAATTGAATGTTTAATTTAACGTAGATCTGAAAGTTGGAAGGGCGAAGGCGAACGTCCGATTATGTCCGTCTTTAAAGAAGCGCTGGACGTGGCCTGGGAAAGCAAAAGCAATGGGACGGAAACGGAATGTCAAGAGAGATATTTCTTGTGTCCTTTGTCCAAAAAAGACATCATTCATTATGTGAACTCTGTAGAAGCTTAAATGTCTCCAATGTCCTATATGAGTAAAGCTAAGTAATACAAATGTCTTTATAAACATTAAAATAATATTTAAACAACTTGGCTAACATGGCCAATAAAAAGTCAAAAATGATTAAATGTAAAATAACCCTTAAGTTGATTTATTTACTCATAAAATGTTCAATTACACGTAATTGAAATTCTTCATTGAAAAGTCAAATACTTAGAATAAATATTCCCTTAATCATCAATTAGATATATTTAGGTACAATTGTCCTTTCAATTCAATAGCTTCGATGTAATACTTTCCTCAATTTAACTACTATTTATTTTCAATATATGACCTCAAACATGAGAGAAACATGGATATTTTTAATGAAATTGTAAGTTTTCATTGCTTATACTTACTTATAAGACTCATAATTTATAAATATGATTGTTTCAAGAAGATGAATTCTTTGATAAAGAATTGAGCATGCAAATATCTAATTACATACAATTGTCTTTTATTGATCTACTGAAACGGGGAAGCAATTTAAAACTCTGTATATCTTCAATAATCTTCATCAATACTCAATTTGCATTAAGAAATGAAATGCTCAAGAGTTTGATGAATACATCAATTCTCCTCTCGTTCTGCTCTAAATATCAGCATTTCACCGCTCCGACAGGAATCCGGCAAAATTATTTCCTCAAGAAGAATGACTTGGGGTTTTTTGTCCTGTGGGCCGAGCGAAGCTCTGGTCATTTCTGGTAGGAAATTTTACTTACTATTTTTTTTACCACATTAACCATATATATTTCAACTAAACAAAATTTTGATTTAATTACATAAAAATCAATTTCGAATTAAATTT
>VJMY01000503.1:0-54748 GCA_009869795.1 Neelides sp. FZ-2019 | reverse complement strand
GAGCAGAGAGAGAATTGCTCTCTGTCCTGTTATTTCCCGACCACTCTGTATATCTCAATAGTGAAAATTTGGCCTTCTTTAGTTAAATGGTCTAATCATTCAAGAATATTTGTAATTTTCTTATAGCGGTGCAAAGAACAAGATAGAATTTTTGGCCTCATATTTACCTCATCGGTTGTTGTGTATGGAGTTCCTGCCATTCTTGTCGGCTTTTCCCTCGACAAGTTAGGACTCAGAGTCACGAGAATATTTGGAAGGTTTTTATATTCATTAACTTTCTTCTAATATGCTAATAACATGCTTATGTACAAGTATTCAATGAGTTAAATTTTTTTAAATCTTTCTAGCCTTAGTTTAACACTTGGGTTCATTTCATTGTCACTTTGTACAAGAGGTAAGATCATTTTTGTTGAAAATGTTTAGCTTTAATGGCCATTTACTATTTAAATTAGAGAATAGCTGGCTAGTATGGCCGGGAATGATCTTAATTGGACTTGGGTCAAATCCTCTTCGCCTCGGGGCGCTTCAATATTCGAATCTTTGGCCATCAAGAAGATCCACAATTCTCTTTGTAAAAATACAATTTCATTTTAAAAATCTAAATTAATAATTAATTATAATATGAAGTACTTTTGAGATTTGTGATACTATATTTTAGGCATATACAGCGGGTCATTCCATTTCCACTACGCTTTTCCTCATTTTCCAGGTAAAAGGTTTATTGATTCAAACGTGCATTCCATATTAAGATCATTTGTTAAATCAAAATTATATTATGGCAAAGATTTTCTTTATATATTTTTCAGTTTGCATATACGTCAGGAATTTCATTAAGCTACATTTGTCTTACGATGACTTTCATAAGCTCAATGACCTTTGTTTCAACTTGGATTATGCCATGCATGAAAACTGAACATGTAGAAGCGTCGCATCATGATACTGGTCTATCTGAACGTCGTTCTTCAAAGTCTTCAAATTTTAGCATGAAAGAAAGACTTTCAATCGGTAAGCATCAATTAAAATGTATTTTTTGCTATAACGTGTACAAATAAAAGTGGTAACGACTTTAACTTATTTAGTAAGCGAAGTTATTGAAACCGGCGAGAAAGGCGCAATTCCTCTTAAAGAGTCCATTTTGACGCTTTCTTTCTTTCTTCATGTATTATGGCACTTCAATCTTTATGTAATGGAAATTCAAATTTCCAGTCATTCTTGTACTTTTTATCATCAAAATCAATATGTTTATAATTTGGCACTTTATTGACTAACTTGGAGCATAAATGTATTTATTTCAGATGCTTCGATTCTACGTTACAACATTTAATACTTGGGTGTATAAAACAACAGACGATTCAAAACAAGGTAGATAATTAACAATTTTGAACGAGAAAATGTCATTTGCATTGATATAATTTTACTACTGGTAATAACTGGGGTTAAATCTTCTAGTGGCACATTACAATGCGATCATGGGACTGACAGCTTTAATCTCTCCATTGTTTAGTCCATTATGTGGACTCATTACAGATTTTCTCGTGAGAAGAGCAGATAAAGGTTCCTTATTATTACCTCAACTCTAAATTAAGTTACAATAGATAATAATAGCATTCAATTTAATTTGCATTTAAATTTTAAATCAATTAATAATAACTCAAAATAACTACTTATAATAATTACTCAAAATCATCATATATTACTTAAAAATAAGCATATTAATAAACATGTTGATCAGAGGAAGATAAAGTGGAACGTTTGAGCAAGCAGTTTGCAGCACCAAGTTTGATTCTCTGTGTTGCAACATTTTTAATGTTTGGAGTAAAAATCTCTAAATTCTACTTCACTCCGGAGGCTGTTTATGCATCAATTATACGTAATGTCAATATGAGAAAAAGCATAATTTCTGCTACAATTACTAAATAACCTTCCTAGTATTAAATAGTCTGGTTAATTAATTAATATATTTGTTCAAATTGCTATTTATATTTTGCTAATAGTCGTGTCTGTCGCAAGACCCTTGATGGTTGGCTCAATCTATTCTCATGTGAGAATTCGATTTTATCCTGAACATTTCAATCGACTCACAGGATTCGGATTTACACTTGTCAGCATTTTGTCGATTTTTCAGTATCCATTATTTGTTTGGCACTTTTCTTCCGACAACTCTTATTTTGTGGTATATATATATATATATTAAATACTAATTTTTCTATAGAAGTTATAACTTAACAGTAAATAGGCAATTTAATTTATAAAAATTAATCCAGAATAACTTTTTATTTTAGTCAAACATTCTCATGTGCATCTTAATTGTCGTTTCACTCGCTTCTCCAATTCATCTTAACATAAAGAGACTCACCAGAAAGTATGCTAAGAGCCAACTAAGGTTTAGAAAAGATCTTTAAAAATTATAATTCTTGTTTGAATTAATGAAATGTTAAAGGCTTAAATGCTGAAACATGTATCACTTATTGTATGCTACTACAATGATCATTTAAATAAATTATATTTTGACAACGTTTATTTTTAATCATGTTTGGCAATGATTTAATTATGTTACGACTCTTGGCAAATTCTTTTCAAATTACATTTTGCATTAAAATGGAATTCAATAGTAACTCTTTGCAGAAAAACAATACAAACAATGCTTAAAATAATGAAAGAAAATTCACAATAAATTATATTAAAAAATTATAAAACCTTTGATTATAATTTTAAAACTTTAAAAATTAGAATATTATATTAATTAACCACAAAAATTTTCCTAATGTCACTCCAAGCGAGCTTCAAGGGAAAGAAAGTTCTTGTTACTGGCGTCGGTCAAGGTATTTTATCCATTTGTCACAAAATTAAAATTTTACAATTTCTTACTGAAATATCAATACAGAAAAGTTCTTTTTCACAATCGTTACAAATCAATTCAACTTCACATTCTAATATAGGAATTGGAAGAGCCCTTGCCAAGAGATTACACGAATACGGAGCCACAACCTTTGGTTTATCAAAAGACAAAGATAATTTAAAATCCCTTGTGGTCGAATGTCCATCAATAATCCCAATAGCTGTTGACTTGATCAATTGGGACGCCACTAAAGCTGCCTTAGAAAGGATTGAATGCGTGGACTATCTGATCAATAATGCTGGTATTTTTCCATTATTTCATTTAACTTTATAATTCACCAGCTAAATGTTTTAGTTAAGACACTCTGAATTTGTATTAGCAATCAATGAAATGGGTTTATTAATTGACTAACTTTTTTTAGGAATTATTGAGCCTGCGAGATTTTTAGATATCAAACCTGAGCAATTTGATAGGTATTTAATAATTTGATTAATAAATCTCATAATCACTTTCTCTCCTACAATTTTGGCTATTAAGTGAGTTTAATTATATTAATTTGTTAATTAATCCTTTAGAACGCTTGGCGTGAATTTAAAGTCGGTTATCAATGTGAGTCAAATTGTGGCAAAAAGAATGATCAAAGAAGGGAAATCTGGCTCGATCCTCAACTTATCTTCAATTGTATTGACAATTAAAAATTAAAATCTGCATCTCTTGAATGTTGAATCCATAAAATAAAAATATACAAATCTAAAATTTGATGATTGTTTTTCAGTGCTCTAAAGTTCCTGTTCTCCCTTTATCATTGTATTCGACTTCGAAAGCGGGTCTTGACTCTCTCACTCGAGCCATGGCTCAAGAATTGGGACAATACAAAATCAGAGTCAACGCATTGAACCCGGGACCAGTAGACACTCCAATGCTTCAAAGCGAAATTGCCTATTTTAAACAACTTGGAATTGATCAATCGTTCTTTCAACCCTCCAGACTTCCAATGGGAGAATCCATGACTCCAATTGACCAGATCGTCAATGCTTCTCTGTTCCTTCTTTCTTCCGATTTGGCCCCCATGATTGACGGCGTCACATTGGTTGTCGATTGTGGATTCTCTGTTTCATAAGATTAGACTTAGCAATTCTTTCTCTTGGAAATTAATATTACTTGCACTTAAATTAACTAGAACTACCTAATATTTATACGAAAAATTGAGCAGTGAATAAACAACCAAACTAAACACAAGTAGGTAACTAATTTTTTCACAAATGGCTTTTACTCACTACAAAGTATATTTGGCCTTTTTTGTATGCCTCATGCCACACTATATAAGCATTTCATTCCATACATTCCATATTGATTTGCCAATTCAGAACTAAACTAAATAGTAATAATTTCTTAACTCCTGAGTTTTTAAATATTTTAAATGGGTGTTTGAAATGAAAATTATGGAAAGATCTTATGATTGATTACTTCTTATTCATTCGGTCAGTGATCATATTGATCATTGAAAATGTAGGATTACTCTATATAGTTGTACGAAAATGTGAGAAGAGTCAAATGTCAAAAAATATGCCATTTCTACATAGTTAATCACTCTTCCTAACTACAATGGTAAACTATTAAGATTATACCAACTAACAATACCATTGACTGACATTTATTAAGAACTGACAATGGTTCTTTATGTAATATTCTATGGAATTTATTTTATATCAAAATGAGCACGCATAGCCCCTTTCGTGCCAACTGTTAAATATATAGCTAAATATCTATCTATGGTTGATGAAGGTCAACTTCTTTTCATGGGAGATCCAGACTTCTAGTTGTCTATGAATATTAAATACTTGTTCGTGTATAACATTCATAAAGTTGAGAAACAAATTCTTTTACTGAATATCTTTAAGTTTTTACAAAAATGTCGTTGGAAAAGAGTTTCAATGGAAAAACCGTCTTGATAACTGGAGTTGGACAAGGTACTAAATACATCTTAAATTATAGTTAATAAATTCAAATTAATGCATAAAGATAGATGATTGATGAAAATCTAAAGATTTATCAACTAAAAGAATAATAATTTAGTAATTTGGGATAAAAGAAATTAAGTTCACAAACAAAGTTTCTAACAAGCTCTATTTACAGGCATTGGGCGTGCATTGGCAAAGAGACTTCATGGATATGGAGCAACTGTCATTGGGCTTTCAAAGACTCTAAGTAATTTGAATTCGCTTGCCGAGGAATGTCCATCGCTCATTCCAATATGCGTGGATTTAATGGATTGGGATGCGACAAAGAACGAACTAGAAAAACTCGAATACAGTATTGATCATCTGATTAATAATGCTGGTATGAAAGAAGTCAAGATTATTTGTAGTTTTATAAAAACACAGTATTAACTTCATTTTTTGATAAATAAAAGTTAAAAACATCCATTTTTTTATATTATAGGGGTAAATGAGCCGCAGAGATTTCTTGACATAAGTCCAGATGCTTTTGATAGGTTTGTAAAAGAACTAACCTAAAAATCAACAAATTGTATTCATCAATGAAAATAATAAAAATGTCTTTTTTTAATCAATTAAAGGACACTTGGAGTGAATCTAAAAGCAGTCATAAATGTGAGTCAAGTGATTGCGAAAAAACTCATTAAAGATGGAAAGCCAGGATCAATTCTCAACATTTCTTCAATCGTAATTTTGAAAATTAAAATTAATTGTAATTAAAAGTATTTTCCTGAACTTCCCAAATATCATAATAAATTATACCTAAATTTCTGCAGTGTTCTAAACTTCCTGTTCTCCCGTTGGCTCTCTATTCTACAACCAAGGCAGGAATAGATTCTCTTACAAAAGCAATGGCTCAAGAACTCGGCCAGTACAAGATCAGAGTCAACTCATTGAATCCTGGCCCAGTTGACACTCCCATGATGCAAGGAGAACTTGAGTTGTACAAGCAGATGGGAATTGATCAAACCTTCTTTCAGCCATTAAGATGTCCAATTGGACAATCACTTGTTCCAATGGACCAAATCATCAATTCGGCGCTCTTTCTCCTCTCTGGAGAAATTGCTCCAATGATTAATGGAGAATCTCTCTTCATTGATTGCGGATATGCTGTTTCATAAAATGTCTTCAATTTGTTGTTTAATGGACTTACAACTATCAAGTTTATTCGCTAAATATTTTTACAAATTCACAGTACTTTATGTTATTGTTAAAAAATAATATAAAAAGTATAAGGTGAATGCTAAATTAATATGTTAATAACAATAAATTACTTTTAATGAGTATATATTAAGAACACAGATATATACTTTACATGATTCATTAAAGATCATTCTAAAGTGTAAAAATAGTATCAAACTTTGAATGGTAGTCTAATTTCACTCTTTTCTCATGGCGAGCATTGTGTTTACATCCCAAATTATTTGACGTAGTTGATCAACTGTATCCTTTAATTGCCTATTTCTTGTTTTCACTTGCTATTATACAGATAATAATTATTATTACAAGAGGAATACTTTCAATTTATGTATGTAAAGCATAATTGAGAAGAATTTAACAGTTAAAAAATATACAATGAATTGCATACCTCTAATGTCTCTTGGTGTTCTTCCATCGCCAATTTATAAGCTTCGCTGTTCTTATTTTCTTCAATACTATAAATGCTCGACTCTAATGTGGCCAATGTGACCGGATTCTATATAAAATAATTTGTGGTAAATTAAAATATTTTGATTAAATTAGCATGTATTTTTTTTCTTCTACAAGTTCAGCTAAATAAAAGTAAAATACTTCATATTTATAAATATTTCACGTTTAAAAAAATATTATTTACCATAAATTGATCATCAGTTGTTGGTAGACTCTTTTCAATTTGATCGTAAATAACTCTAAGTCTTTTGAAAAGCATTCTAATATTTTTAAGAGTATCAGTATATTTAGGTTTCCTATCGAGAGTCGCAGCTGATTGCAATTTTCCATCGGGTGGCTAAAATAATGCAATCAATTTAAAATCAAGGTATATAAATCCATCATGCAAATATAAACGTTATTAATTCATGAACTTTTAAATAAAATATGAGTTATTGTTATTATTCACCTGAATATTCCTCAAGGTGTTAAAAATTTCTGTGGTTCTAGACACTATTTCTTGAACAGATTCTTGGCCTAATCGACAAAAAGTAGCAATATTGAATTCCTTTTGTTGCTGTTGTTGAGCATTTTGCTGCTGCTGGAGTTGTTGTTGTTGTAAGGCAATTTGATTGGAATCTCCTACAGAACCAGGACCAGATGAATTTATGTGATGAACCGGAGGACCATTTACGCCGCCTCCACCCATTTGTCCTTGATTCATTGTAACTTGAGGTATTTGAGACTGCTGATTGCCAACAAAGCCAGAGAAGTTTTGCTGTTGTGGCATTTGGGAATGCTGCTGTTGCTGTTGATGAAATTGAAGCTGGTTTTGTTGCTGTTGTTGTTGCAACTGTTGTTGCTGCATTTGATGCTGTTGCATTTGTTGTTGTTGTTGCTGCTGTTGCTGCTGTTGCTGTTGTTGTTGTTGTTGTTGTTGTTGTTGTTGTTGTTGTTGTTGCTGCTGCTGCTGCTGCTGTTGCTGTTGCTGTTGCTGTTGGGGCACCATATTTTGATGATACTGCGAGACCTTATTAATTAAGAAGTCAATTTAGCAGTTATTTACAAAAAATATAATAACTTATCAGTAAAATTATTTTGAAACTTACAAGATTTGGTCCAATGTTTCCCATATTCGACTGTTGCTGCATATTCATATTTTGTTGGTTGTTAAAATGATGCATTTGGTGTTGCTGTTGCTGCTGCATGTGTTGTGGCATTAAAGGTTGGCCAGGGCCCATTTGCCCTTGTTGTCCCCCTTGATAACCTGTTAATTAAAAAATGAAAGCGACCCACATTAGTAAATATTTAATATATTAGAAATGCAAGATTATGCGTTAATTACATTTTAAAATGTACTTTATAATTATGGATTAATACCTTGCTGCATCATTTGCGGCATATTATTTTGAGAGTTGTTGAAATTAGCCATTTGAGACTGTTTAGTAATATTAACTGGAATCTGACTTATCTTAATTAAATCTGAATTTTACCTGTAATACTAATACAGTTATCTAAAATCTTTAGCTCTTTAACAAGAATGCTGGAAACTTTAATAAGATTTGACTGAATAAAGAAATTAATCGAATTAATATGAAAATCTCTGCTGGAGGATGCTGAGGTAGAGGGAATAGTCTCACGCCGACTGCCTTTGCTCCTTCAAAGCCATTCAATGTTTTGTAAAATGGATAAAACCTGAGTTCTTTTATTTCAAACTTCAATTCTACGCTAATATAAATTAAAAATTTACTAAAATTGGATTCTGACGACGGGACGACATTACTCTTCTTACGGTGTTAAAATGTGAATTTTCAAATCTACTACTCATAAATGTAAGTAATTTTTATTTCACTTTATCTGTAATTGTAATGCATCTGAATTTAAGAATAATTGATTCCGGCTTTCATTTATTTCACTTTTCCATATCGTTTTGATTTTAATTTTACGTGTGAATTTGTCTTTTAATGATGAATGTACGATAGAATTATGTAATGTAATTGCAGTTTATGGTTGGTAATTATTACAATGATGATTAATTTTATGTAATTAAATCATTAATACAAAGTAGGCAAATTTTTATTGCTTGAGCGAATACCGTATACTATTAAATTAGCTCACTTTCAATGATTGCTTCATATAAAAATATAAAGAATATATAGATTTTAAATAAATAAGAAATAAATACACTATAATAGATAGAAAATCAAATTTAAATACTCATTCTAACTTTAAGTTCTTCGTCTTCAATTTTTTCTAATGTTGTAAAATTGTAAATGGGTTGCTTGTTTGTAGTTTCTTCTTTAACTTTCCCATTAGCGTCTCCTGTTAAAGGCTATAAAGACTATAAACTTTTCTCTCATAATTTAGAATCCTATCATAAAAGGAAATTGAATAAATATATTCATGGAAGACACACTTATTACAAATTGTAATTGTTTATAGCCTATCTGATTACAATTCATGAATGTATGTCAATTGGCATACATGATACATGTCGAGCATAAACATAACTTATGCCTTCCTCATTAGTTTAATTGTGCAGTCAAAATGAATAATGAATACTTGCAAAGGTTAAATTAAACACGGAGAAAGTAGTCCCTTTGTCCAATTTTCGGTCTAATTCCCGAATAAGGGTCAGCAGTGGGATTTCCTCCAAGGAATGCATTCATATCGAGCCAATAATAAAGTCCATTTGGCTTATTTGGTCTCTGCGTCGTTCCAAAGATGTTAAAGAGGAGATTAGACTCTGACGGCGTGACTTCTTGGGTCCTTGGAGTTGTCACGAGATTATTGAAAGCCCAATTGTTGTTTGGATTCAAAAGAGACGCGAGGTCAAAGGGTGCTTGGGTCGGAGGTGGTGGCGGGGTTGAAATGGCCCTTACGCTGTTCTGATTCCTTGCGTTCTCCACAGCAAGGCCCAGATTGAACAATTGAGCAATGAGGTCTGAGGGATTTTCGGTCGCCGGCGGAGCCCCTTGCGTTGTCGTTTGCACCGGTGGCGGCGGCGGCTGTGTTACCAAAAAGTTCTGAAACGGACTTTGGGCTTGGAGACTATTCATCTGAGGGAAACTCTGTTGTAAATTGGAAGTAAAGACATTGAGCATGTTTTGGAGTAAGGGGTGAAGTGTCGTGGTGCCTCCGGGAATAATAGGATTTGGTTGAGTTGTTGTTGTAGGAATGGTCGTGGTCGTCGTCCCCCGTGTTGTTGTGGTCGTAGGACGAGTTGTGGTTGTCGTCGTCGTCTCCCGCGTTGTTGTAGTTGGAAACGTGGTTGTTTCTGGGCTTTGGTTATCAATGATCGAGTAGATGCTCTTGAGGTCTGCATCTGACAAGCCTTTTTGAGCCACTGGGACTTGCTGAGGAGCCACGTGGGATTGTGCATTGACTGGATTTCCTCCTGGCTCTTCGAATTGAACTCCTTTGAAGAGATTTTCCAAGAGGGCTAGTTGAAGTTGGAGACCTTCCAACCCGCTACCTTCTCCGCTACTTCCGGTCCCGCCGAATAACGGGGGATGCTGGGGAGTTTGCTGAGACCGAGTCGGCTGTTGTTGTTGAAATAAATTCAATGTACTGAACAAATCTGCTATTCCTCCAGCTCCGCCTGCGTCTTGAGCACCGAAGTTCAAGAAAGGATTCTTCGAGTTCACAGAATTCATCACTTGCTCTATGACATTTTTGGGAGCGTTTGAGCTTGGTTGGGTCGATACTTCAATTATAGTTGGCGGGAGGGTTGTTGTCCTACTTGGCCTCATTAGCGTCACAGTGGGTTTTGACTTGATCGTCGGCGTTGGAGTGACCAGAACCAGATGATTATTCTCCTCGTGGATGTTATTTATTTTATCGGCAATGGAGCTTGGCACTTTCTTTGGAGTCTCCGTCGTGGTTTTTCTCACTCCGGATAATTTAGGGGTTGGTCGTCTCGAGAGGAGGATTCGCGTTGGTCTTTGGGTCGTCGTGCTGGTCGTTGACGTGGTGGTCGAGATGCTCATTGTTGGGAGCGTCGTGAGTTCGTCAGGGTCTTCAATTGGCTTTGGTCTCATTGTGATGATTGTGAGAGAAGGCCGACGCGTTGATGGTCTGCTCGAGGCTTTTGATAAACCATTGGGAGGAGAACTTGTCGTCGTCCACGAGGGACTCTCTTCTGGTTGTCGATTATCATAGTTGTGATTTGGGTGATTGGTGCCTTGGGGCGAGGAAACTGAAGTTGACATCGTCACAGTAGTTCGGACGTTCACAGGATTTCCTATTTTCAACACGGAGGTTTCGGCCGAAATGGCCGAGTCATCATTAAGTAACGGTGGCCTTTTCCGCCTCAAGTCTGGAACAATGGGAACTTCACCAAAAGCGTCGCTTAGTTGATGGTCAATGGCCACGGTTTTGTCCTCTGGTACCTTGTTCACATTTCCCAAGAGGGAGTCGGAAGTGAGCAAAGGGTGAAGATGCGGGATTTGATCAAAATACAACGAGTTTCTCAAGTCGGACGAAATAGGGGTTGAGGAGTTAATGAATGGATTCGAACTTTCTCCTGGTTGCAAGTCACCATGAATTGACTCATTTCGATGAATCAAGTCAAAGGCAACTTGGGGGAGTTCATCTTGTCTCGTTCGGACTGATTGACGGGTTTTGGAATTATTTGGGTCTTTCAATCTCAAAACGGTTTTCCTCTCGGTATACTGAGGATCCTCTAGATATTTAAATAATTCTCCTTTACTCAACTCTTCACTCCAGACGGCACTTTGTTGATCCACCAATGGCTCTGGATCATTCACATTGATCTTCTCTTCTCTGCTGCCACTGTAGGTTTTCTTATTCTCATTATCTTTGTCCATGACTCCGCGGACAGCCGAGAGGATCACATCCCCCTTGAACTTCTCCTTAAAAGCTCCGTTCCTCAAATAAGTTCCATTCCCCTTCCTCACCCTCGTCCTTCGAAATTTCTTTGGCTGCGGCTGCTGGGGAACAAACGTCAGTTTTTGACTCTTCCCTCCATTTGTCGCATTCTGGATGATCGTCTCTGGAGAGTTTCCATAGCCGAAGTCTAAACTATCTTTGTAATTATTCAACGACTCGTTTTCCTCATTGAGCGAATCATGGATCCTTTGCTCTGCCGGCGGCACGTAGAGTCCGGATCTTTGGCCAAATTTCCCGTTTTGTAAATGTCTCCTTCCTCGAAGGGCCCAAGGTTCAGAGTAAACTCTGAAGGATGTGACCCCGCCCCATGTGAGGCTCAATTGGAGGCAAAGAAGGAAGAGGAGACACAAGTGGACAGAAAGTCTCATTTTCCCAAACTTCCTCTTGAGGAACTCACATTCTTGTAATAAATTTCTCACTTGTAGTTCCATTCTCAAAGGTCGAATAAACTACTGGAACGAATGTCACGACAGAGACTCACTGCACTTCCTCTGGGCGGCATAATTACATTGTTGGGATCTACGAGGAAGGGAAACTTGATTTCATTTTCTTTCCAAGAGCAAAGTAGAACTGGTCACTACACCTTACTTTCCGTATACTTAAAGAGAGAAGTAGGTCTGGCTATGGCGAGAGATGAAAATGAAGATGAGAAGGGGTAATGAGCCTGTATGCATCTCCCTCTCACCTCCCCTTATCTTAATATTCAATTCCTGGTGGTGGAGGACCAGAAGGAGCTCATCTCTTCCCTTCTAGATAACATTGGGCCGGAGTGGGAGATTGACATTAACACTCGTATTATGGTAGCGTTTCTTTTCTTTAACACTCCGCTCACGACTCTTCATTAAACGTCATTAAATTCGTGCACATGTTTTGGAGTAGTTTATAGTTATAAGAGTGGAAAACTTGGCTGTATGAAGCAGTTGACAGAGAAGGAAAATGACTTTTAATTTGATGAATAAGGATCAGAGGGCAAATTGAAGCCTGTATTGGGTACTAACTACTAACTAACTGAGAAGGTGAATTCGATTGAAGTTCCCTTCAACCGAGATTCCTCTGTTGTAACTCTCTCTTTCCGTTTGGCAAGTTTTTAGCTTTTGTTACACACATGCCGATCGCTGCCCCTTGAAATCCTCTCACTGTGTAAAACTCTACCTGTGGAGGAGTGTGGAAGTTGACTGGGTAGCTCATAGATTTCTAATCTTCAGAACCTATATTTCATATATTTGTCTTCCCACTTCCACCCTCTTACCTTTGGTGCCACTCCCAAGACGCGGATTCGTCAAGAGGAAAAGCGTATTTAAATTAAACACTTTATTTCTCCTGTGTGCATTCATGAACGGCTTGGACTCTTGGATTAGCTCACTCATACTCGCTCATGGAATACTGCAGGTCAACACACCTTAAAATTAGATATTTGCCAATTTCATCCATCCATCAATGAAGTTTAAAATGAAAATGTAAAAAACTATCACACGCATTGTAATAGATTGTATGAATTTAGCTTTTGTAATAATTAAACGCTATAGTCTTTCGCTTTGAATAATGTGAATGCAATAATGTGTAATTTGATTGTAATGCTTTTTGAGCATTTAAATTAATCATTTAAGAAAATGATATATATTAGGAAAGTGAAAAAGACCAATTATTGTGTAATTTTCACTTTTTGAAGGTTGTTAAAATTGGTCAATTGTGTAATTCGTTTAAACTCAATTTTTTACTTTTATTAATACGTAATTTCGAGCAAAACTTGCTTTTCTTTTCACACATGCACACATTTAGTTGTTAAAAATAAGATTTAAACGATGTTGGCTTTTAATAAGTAAAAGCGAATTTGTGGGGTTGGAGGAATTATCATTTATTTATAATCAAAGGATCTTATTGTGTGTGTCACTTGTCCGGGTTCAAAGTTCCATTCTATTTCTGGTCCAATTAATATGTAAGTTTGTGAGTGTTGAGAGATCTGAGGAGGGAGGCGGAGATGGAAGGCATAAAATTATTATGGAGGTCTCCGGTGGCATGGTAGGGGGTAATTGGGTCAATTCATCGCTCTGTGTTTTTACTTTTTCTCGTTGGACCACTTTGGTTTATTGCTCAAACTAGCTTTACTTTTCATTCCTAGTGAATCTAATTCGATTAATATGAGTGTACTTTGAAGTCTATAATGTGTATGGAAAGGATGTATTTAGCTTGAACAAACTTTTAATTCCTCTTCCTTTGATCGTACCTAATCGGCTTATACAAGATATGCGAAAGAGATTTTGATTAATCAGGTTGTGTTATTAGTCAGTGTTTCCTTCTATAGGATAATATACCCATAAACGGATATTTGATGCGCATATCATTTCCTATGGAGTAACTTTGAGTGATCTTGATTTCTGCACTTTTCATTTCCACTTCTCATACGCTCACCTGCTGCTCCCTTGTTTGCCAATCATGTCTCATTCCAATGGTTTTTTTTATTGACTCTCTCTAGACTTGACCTCAGCTCAGACGCGAGCGAAAAGTTTTGTGGGGACGTGAGAACTCAATTCATTTTTTGGCTAGCAGAATGGACATCGAACCGAGTTCGAAGCAACAAGAAATCCAATCGATTTCTTCCTTAGAAGCCCTCACCGCAGCTCACAAGACGAACCTCATCCCCAACCAAGAGTATCTCCTCCAAGGCTCGATCCTCGACAACCACGTGGATTTCCTTCTTCATCGTCTCCGCGGGCTCTGCGACAATGTTGACATTGGGCTTGAGAAATTTCATGACCACGAAATGTGCTTCGTGTTGGGTCATCCACCTGGTCACCCTGGCCAAGGACTTTCCCTCCGAGTCCGTCGTGCTCTAGATGATCCCCATGTCCCAATGCACCTCCGCTACGTTGGACAACCCGAACTTGGGGACAAAAACAGGCCAACGATGGTGAGGAGCATTTTGGACGTGGCTTGCGGCTCGGAAGTCGTTGACTTCTTGAAGGAACTCGGCTGTCGGAAGGAATTCGACTTTGTGTCCAAAGGATACATTTTCCGGAAGGGCCGCCTCAAGATTGTCGTGGCCAAAATGTTTAGATTGGAGCCTGGGAAGGTTCAACCCAGTGAACCTGTCTTGGATCCGTTGACGCAGTCTCATTATGTGGAGATGAGCGTCGTCACACCGTCTGGACAAGATGTGATTGGAGAAGATATGAAGAACTTGGCAGAACAACTTAAACCGCTTGTCACCCTTGACAAAGTGGATCACCGGCGGATGCCGTGAAGTTTCCATTTTTTAATTATCATATTAAATGTTATTTACATGATCGTAGAGACTTTCATTAAATTGAATTAATTAATTGGCCTAACAAGCAATATAAATCCACTTTTATTGAAATCATTTCTATTTTGTGAATAATAAGAATAAATGTAAAGAAATTGTTTGCATTTATTTCATTAATTCAATTATCATTTTTAGTAATAATATAGCAGAGCTGGCGTAAAACTTTGGGACACTGTTGGGTTCAAATTGGAAGTTATGATGACACTCGGTTGTGGTTGACTCTGTGATTGGATAAATATTGTTGAAAAAGGCATTGTTGCAGCCGCTGTGATCCCAATTAGGCTTATATCCACTGTTACAAACACATCTTTTTTTGGTGAGACTGCATACGGAAAACGGAGTGCAGTTGAGCTCCCAATCCTCGTGGTTTCTTCCGATGATATCTTCACAAGGATGGCCAACTTTGATCATGCACCGCTTTTCATAAGGAACCCATACTTGTTCAGGTTCCTTGCACTTGCATTTCCATAATTTGGGATCACAGATTAAAAGGCTTTTTGGATAACAGCTTTTGGATGTTCCTAGAAAATCTGTACAGTTTTCTCCATAGCCTTTATACGCCCAAGTTATCACACAAAAATGTCCCAAATAATAGAAGTGTAAGTAAACAATTGAAAGAAGATCACCCCGCATATTTGTTTTATCTACAGTTCAATTAAAAGGACGAGTCAGTATTGAATTTTTCAATATTTTAAAGTTTGAACCATTTCAAATTTAATTTTAAATGTTCTTTAGATTAGTTTTTTTAGATTGTTTAGTTAATGTGAAATAATATGGAATTTAGTTAGAAAAATATTAATGCAAGTAGAGAGTATAGAATGGTGATAGAAATGTGATTTTATAAAGGTGGCTAAAACTTCTTAAACAATTTAATGCCTTAAAATATTGAATGAAAAATCCTTACATTGAGAGACGATTAAAAGAGATCCGCTGAAACTATTAAGGCCAAGTCCGTAGCATTAAATTAACTCTGTAAAATATGACACGAGAGAGGACTAAACTCTTTCTAAGCTAAGTTAAAATGAAATTCATTAATGCTAAAAGCCATCATCTTCAGACTCAAGACAGACTATGCCTTGAATACACATTTAGTTAATTTCCAAAGACCTTTTACTCCTCTACTCTAAATCGTCACGGCTCAGATGAAGCATTCTTAAAAGCATAATACAGAACTTTTATTTAAACTGATAATATACATTTGTCTATAACAAAAAAAACATGCATTCATCCACATTTATCCAAACAGCCAAACTGTACCGTCTGTATATCAAGCTTTTGTATCAATCAAGAAAGTATAATAGTTACAATGTCATGTTAAAGCATTAAATATTTTTAAATATAGTTTAGTTTCCTATCATTTCCATTTTAGATATAATTGTTTAATGCCGTGACAAAGCTATATTCTGTTTGTATTGTAAGTGTTAGTAAAAAAAATAGTTAAATGCATAGACTATTATATTAATATATAAAGAATGAAAAGAGAAATTTTGATTTCAATGAATGAGTTTTTTTCTTATTATGAGTATATTGTAATTTCTTTTGATCAAAGCAATTTTTATAAAAAATTTATATTAAATGCGTGAATTTTTGTATGCAAAAATTGAAAATGAAATGGAAGATTATTCTTCTTGTTCGCCTTAGCCCTCCCCTTCATTTTGAGATTGAGATTCTTCTTCGTCTCCCTCTGGCTCTTCGCGGTCCTGATCATCCTCGGCTGTTTCATCTGCTTCATGGGCGGATTCCTCGGGTTCTTCTTCGTTCTCTGTTTCAGCGAGTTCTTCGTTCTCTGGTTCAGAGAGTTCTTTTTGGTCTCCAGATTCTTCCTCTCGCTCCTGGTCGTCACTTCCGGTCACCGGATTGGGTCCTGAAGGAATAACAGAAGAATCATCTCCTTCCTCTTCTTCATCCCCTTCCTCATAATCTCCTTCCTCCTCCATTTCTCCTTCATCTACCTCATCTGGTTCTTCGTTTTCTGGGATTTTTGTCGGTTCTGCTGCTTTTGCTGCGTCCACAACCCTCTCTTCTTTTTTCTCATCTTCCTCTTGCATCACTTCAATAAAATTTGTGAGATGAGATAGTATAAATATTAAAACTAATAAAGAAATATTAATAATTTTAATCATTAAATATTAAATTAATATTGACTAATTGACGTACTTAACAAAGAGGCTGTAATGTCAAGACTTTCTTTCTTCTCGTCTTCTTTTTGTTTCTCTTCTTCTTCCTCAACGGCCATTTTGTCAGGGAAGGCCTCGATGCCCTTTTGTTCAATTTCCTAAAAGGAAAAAAGAGAAAATTAATGAATGCAAATTGTGAGATAATCTCGCGTTGAAGTATTGAGAGCAATATGAACCTTTCTAATGGAGACAAAGAACTCTCTCTCGGCCTTCACAATCGGATCATGACGAGCTTCGAATTCGATGTCATATTCTTTTCCAGCGGCCAGAACAGGAGGCACAACAATTTCTCCCTTGGCCCTCGCTTTCTCCACGGCGGCCTCGATGTCTCGTGCCCGCTCTTCTTCTTCTTTCTTTTGATTGGCAAGTTGCTTCTCCTTGTCTCGCTTCTTCAGGCGAATTTCCCTGTTTCGCTGTTCAATGAACTTCTCCCTTCGAGATTCTCGCTCAAAGATTGCAGCCAAAGCTGGCCTATTCAATATAGCGCTAGATCGTTCCTTTCATTAGTAATTTAAATTTGTTGATCATTCATAAAGAGTTTTTATAAATTATTTCAGTAGTTGGCATAAAATATTAAATTAAAACATTAGTTATTAATTAGAAATCAACTTGTCATTTTTCTCTGAAGTTGTCATTCCTTCGGCAAGCTTGAGAAGACTCACGTATCCCGTTTCAGTTCCAACTGCAACATATTTCCCATTTTCAGCTGGAGCCAAACAAGTCAAACTATCGTCGCAAACCTGTAGAAATTGTCCAAATAAGCCAATTATACTTTAAATTAAAATCAAATGTGATATTAATCACTCACTTTGACAGTCAAGTTTGGCCTTGCAGCGTCCATAAGTAAATCCCAGAAATCACAATGCCCATCCATTCGACAACAAACCCAACTTGAAGCTCGCGTTGGAATCCAAGCACCATGAGTGTAATAAGTATCCTTAAGTATTATAAGACTTCATTAACATTAAATTCCGTGATTTAATAAGATACAACTATAAAGTACAACTGAATTACAAATTTATTTTTCCTATTTTTAAAGCTTATTTAACTTTAGTTCTTGTTCTTGTATGTATTATACTTATTATGATTAAAGAGAATAAACCTTTGGCGAAGTCCACATAATTGAAGATTCTTTGACGTCTTCAGCAAAAATTCTACAAGTGGAATCTCCGACAGTTAAAATATTCTTGATAAACATGGGGTTTCTTTGAAGAGCTCTTATGGGGCCTTTGTGAGCTTGGTAAGAGTGAACTAATTTCTCATTAGGATTCTTTCCCTTCTTCATCATTATCATTATGCTTCCTATACAAAAAGAAATTGTAATTGAACTCTACAGTAATTTAAATTCTTCGTGTATTGCACATGATAAGTATGAGAGTTTAAAATAATCAGTATTAGCATTAACCTAATTCTGTTCCAGCCATGAACTTTGTAGGAACGGTGTGTTCATATTCGAGGACGGAACAACCAACAGCTGCTTCAGGACGAACTTGTCCCTTTTCAGGGTCAAGCCATGTGTTTTCAATGATTTGATTCATCTTCCGACTGTCCCACCAAATAATTTGGCCGTCAAGTCCTCCGGAGAAAAACTCTGTTCCGGTTTTGCTATTAATCCAGATAGCATTCGTGCATAAATCCTGATGAGAAATGTCCACTGGAGTTGTGTCAACTGGGTTTGGTCCAACTCGCGCATCCCACAAGCAAATCTGCATTGATTTGATAATTTAGCGCTTAAAAAGAATTTTCTTAAATTACTTGTTTGAAGACTCGACGTTTGAATTTGAATGTTAAGTTTATTTTTTCTCACCGTTCCATTGAAGCATCCTCCAATCATGCAATGAATATCTTTGGGATTATATCTCAAATCACAAATATGACTCATGTTCCTTACAAGACTTTCGGGTCTGTTCGAATTCTGTGAATTAATTAATCAATTAATTTCAATTTCTCGGCTAACTGTGGAGATATGACAAGAGAGAGTATCAATTGAACCTCAAGATCCCAAATAAAAGCTTCTGTCGGAGTATTCCGAAGATTTGGATCAAACTCATGGGGGCAATGAGCAATTCCAATTCTTCCGACATTGTCAGGAGCCCAAGTAATCCTCGCAATTGCTCTTCTTAAATGAGCAGGATCTCTGTAAACTTGAACAATGTTTGCATAAGGAGCCGTTCGATGTGTATCCCTTTCTTCCCAACAATGATCAAAGAACTCAGAGTAAATGTCCATTGCATTGTTCTGCTTGATATATTTCTCCATTGTCTATTAAACATCATGTTTAGTTCATTGCAAATTCAAACTTAAAAAATATTTTTTAAAGTCTTATATGAACGATAATGATTAATTTAATGACTCGTTACTTTAAGCATGTTATTCATTGAAATTCCATAAGCTTCTTCTTTCTCGAGCTTTTTCCTGTATCTGTTGACCATTTCGGGTTCTTCATGGTTAATATCTTTAGGCCAACCTCCTTCAGCATGATAAAAGCCCCTGTCTTCAAAAGTGGCTCTCGTTGTGTTAATCTAAATTTTATCTTTCACTAAGTTAGGATTAGAATTTTGATACAAGTTAATTGAAAAAATTGATTAAATTAGTAAACCTCGTCTTCTGCCTGAGCCGGAACTGCCTGAGTAGCTTTATCAATGTAAACCATGCGACGTAATTTTTTATGGAGTCTTTTGTCAGGCTGAATGTCAATGTGGACTCTTGGATGATCTTCGATGCATTGTGGCTGCTTTCCAAAGTCTTTCCTTTGCTTAACATAAGGGTAAATTATATCTTGACTCATTGACACTTAAATTCGCGGATCTTGGAGCGATCTTTCTTATAAACACTTATTTTATTTGATAGCTTTCTTGGTATTATTACCCAACATTTATCTATTAAAATGTTTAATTCTCTTAATTTAACTTGAATAAAAGATATCAATATCAACGGCGTATGTATTTCCTTGACTTGTAAAAGAAATTATTCATTATTTTCATTATTGATCAAACGCGTTTGGATAAAACTCTTTCTAATAAGTATGTATTTCCCCTAGATAAATAAAAATAATGTTATTGATTTCAATTATTATTATTGCTTATTGCAATAAAGTGAGTGGTAAGCTCTTTAAGATATAAAACACGAGTTTATGCATAGTTAATTTTTGAGTATTAATATCGTATGTGAGTAATTAAAAGTTACCTATATGAAATAGCTCAATATGAACAATAATATCCACAATATCCAGTGTACGTCGTCATTCTGTTCCATTTTTAAAAACTAAAATATTTAGGTACGTTACTGTGGCTTACAAAGATCTTTTTATTTTTATTATGCCTTCGAATCTCGCATATTAGCATTTATAATAATTCATAACGAATATGATTTTTATGAAGAAAATTATAATTTGATCAAATATTATTTAATAGTTAACACTTTAGCGATTCCAGGGTAATTCTGTAATAATTGGAAGGAAAAAAGTCAAGTATGAAAGTTCAGTCGAGCGGGCGCAATTGAGCATAGCAACGAATTTTTTTTAATTATGACGGCATCTGTTCATTTTATTTGGGAAATCAAATATTTAACCTAAACAAAATGTTCATGAAAATTAATTAAAATTCTATTTGTTCACTTTGATTTTCTTAATAATTTGAACACATGACGTCACACTATGTACAAATCTTTTGTAGAATTAGTTTCGTTACCTAATAGAGTATACGTACCTTAATTCAGAATATTTAATAATTAGAAACAATTCTTGTGAAATTTTCACCCCAAAACTAATGCACGAATAGATAAGATTGCTTTTCTGTTCATTTGTGGTATTTTTTAACTACGTTTTATTAACATAGTCTAAGGGTTGGTCTTAGGGTTTAAATCAGTACCTATCTACATACTATATACTAGACTATGAGTATTGATAAAATGGAAATATACCTAATAATTGTACTTTGTATAAAGTGCTATTTAATCAATGAATAAATTATGATGACATTGAATGAGAGCTTTTCTTTTATACAATTGTTTTAGAAAGTCGAAGGAAATGACTTGCTTTTGCATATGTAAATACCCTTATATCTTCAATCTATTGACAAATTCCATAAATTCTCATTATAAGATCTCGGAACTTTTATTCAAAAAACCATTTATTCCTCACATGTCAAAATCTAATATAAAAGTTCAAATGTATGGCCTTTTAAGATAAACAGCTCATAAGAATGCTTATATTAACTTATCGAATACCTAATACATACATCGCCTACGTAAATAAAATGGTGCAATGAACGCGTCTACACATACCTTTCATATAACATATTTCTTTATAAACAAGAACAAATCCTACTTCTATTACAGTATTCCAAACAAAGAATTCTTATGTCATTCGTGATTTCGTGAACCAAAGAAAATCCTAAATTTTTATTTTATTCATATTTGAGCCAAAGAAGGAGAAGGATTTCTACATTATGACATTCGAAGAGCAATTTAAAGGGAAAAAAGTGCTACTGACGGGAGCTTCAAGAGGTTCGTCGATTTAATATTTTTTACCCTATACTTAAACGCATGAACTTTTAATTTGAAATGTAATAAATTAAGAATTACACAATTATCCAATGTTTAATGTCAACTTTTCTAATAGAAATTCTCGTTTAGTTATATAAAACCATTACGTGCATTGACTTTGCTATTTCTTAAAAGGGATTGGGAAAGCGATCGCATGCAAGTTTCACGAATATGGAGCAGAAGTGTTCGCATTAAGCAAGAACAAAGAGAATCTTGAGCTTCTCGAATGTGATCTACCAGGAATTAAAACTATTTGCGTGGATCTTGAAGATTGGGATGCGACAGGCGAAGCTTTGGATGTCGAAGAACTCGGACCTTTTGACTTCCTTGTCAATAATGCAGGCATTAACCCAGAACCCAAGTTGTTTCTTGACATTACGCCAAACGCCATTGATCAGTAAGGCTTTGATATAAGTATATAATTACTTGGCAAAAAAATACTTAACTAGGGATATTTATCTTGACCCTTGACTCATATTTGCAATTTCTACACATTACATGAAATTAATGATTCAATATGATTTTTAATTAATGAATCATTTTATAGGACTTTAGGTGTAAATTTCAAAGGAGTTATAAACGTGAGTCAAATATTTGCTGAAAAGCTAATTGCATCAGACCGCACAGGGTCCATTGTAAACATTTCTTCAATCGTAAGTGATTTTAATTAATTTCATAAAGATTTACGTTTGTTATTATTATCGCTTTTCTTTGTTCAATCTTAAAGGTGAAATTCACTGGGAATACAAAGAGAAGTATAAAAACTCTTAATTTTTCTTTATTCTTTCAGAGTTCTCAGCATATTTGGCCTTACAATGGACTTTATGCGGCTTCAAAGGCAGCTCTGGATTCAATTTCCAAAACAATGGCGAACGAGTTGGGGAAACACAGCATTCGTGTGAATTCAATTAGCCTTGGTGTCGTACTCACGGACATGTTCACAGAAAGATCAAACATTCTTTCGGAAGCTGGAATTGAAAATGCAGACAAACCGCTTCAGAATCGATTCCCAATGGGGAAAAGTTTTGTTGAAGTGGAGCAAATTGTTCATGCGGTTTTATTTCTCCTCTCTGACACTATGAGCATGTCGACTGGAAGCACACTTGTCATCGACGGAGGATTCTCTGTCACATAATTATTCGATCATTTGACTCAAGAATCAAGATATTTATATAGTCAATGAATTCTCATTATTGTATGTAGTGTGAATTGTACACATTTACATTATAATAATTAGGTAGGAATTTTATTCAACAAATTAAAATATTGCTTACTCAATTATTGTAGCATAAAGTTAAAACATTATCACTCAAATAAACCAAATACCATTAATTAATAATTAAATAATTGATGAGTTCCAGCATTTACTTAACTTATTCAATTAACAATTCTTTTCTTAATGAAAGTAAAGTAGGGAACCGGCGAGACACTTAAGCCATTAATCATTTCCAAAGTGGGCGTCTTGTGATTTTTGGACACATGGAAGGAATACTTTTGAAGCAAAGTCGTAAAATACGTGAAGACACTTGCTCTGGCAATACTTTCTCCAAGACACATTCTGTTTCCTTTGGCTTTTAAATAACAATGGGAAGATTTAAATGAAGATGAAGGTCATGGGATAATCTCCCTTTGAAATATTAGTTAAAAAAGATCTATCCTCAAATGTTCACTCACCAAATCCAAAAATGAGGAGTTTGTCCACATTGATGATTTTGTTTTCCGGGTCTAAGAATCGTTCTGGTCTGAAATCCTCAGGATCTGCCCATACATCTTTACTATGATGGATGGCATAGGAGTTGATGGCGATGAGCGTTCCCTTTTAATTAAACCAAACTCCTAAACTATCCAAAGCTAAATCTTCATGCAATGGCGTATAAAAACAAGATTTTGTTGTTTAAGAGCTAAAGACGTCTAATTTACCTTCGGCACATGGCATGAGTTAATAATGCTATCTTGGTGAGTGGATCTAATTACTCCAAGAGGAAGAACCGTCGACATCCTTAGAATCTCGAGGATTGTTGCCTCCGTATAAGGCATGCTATAATAAGGAATATTAAAAGCCCGTTAAATTAATTACACTTTCAATCATATCTTAATGTTAGATATGATATCTACCTATGTTAATAATATAATAATTATGTTTAAATGCTACAATAATATTCATAATATACTTATAATAGTGTTTCTTGAAACGAAAAGTTAAGCGTACAAAAAGCACTAATTATTATTATTTCTAGAAAGTAAAGACTAGGAAGTAGGGTGCGAAAAAAGGTAAGTTGCTATTAGAGAGTTTGAGAAGCGACGTAGGGTAAGGGAAGACATACTCCCTGTTCGCTGGAGGAAAAAGGTTACAACCCACATCCAAATATGCCTACTGAGTTAGTCTGATACTATTGAGTGTAGTTTTTCAGAATATGTCTAAATGCATTAAAAGCTTTATCACAGTTTTAAAATTCTACACTCTATAGGGCTTTAGACTAACTCAATGGGCATATTTGGAAGTGGGTAGTAACCTTTTTCCTCCAGCGAACAGGGAGTAGGGTAAAATCTTAAGTCAAACTAAAAGTTACGCTTAAATCTGACAGTTTGAAAAATGTGTAAAAAAGAGTCAAACGTTATTATTTCTTCTTAATACAAATATATGGGGGGCGAAATGTGGATGAGCGGCGTGGTTGGCTCAACTCCCACTTTTGCATTTCACTCTAAGTTTAAGCCTGCCTTAATGGCTCGGCGTAAGTAAGCATTTCTCATGACTCCTTTCCTTCCCTAACTTTAAAATAACGTCGAAAAGGTAGGGGTCAGGCGCTAAAAAAATTTACGTCTACGTCGCCCGTTACGCTACTTTATTTCTCAAACTCTCTTATCCATGAAAGCACCTTAATAAATTACACTTAATAATTAAGTAATTAACAAGTTTAAAATGAAACAAGTTCATAAGAAAGCCGCTTATGTATGTATGAAATGCTCACTTTGGCTTGTCAGATATTGTGGGATTTCGATCCTTTCCAACTACATTTTCAATTTCTTGTTGAACTTTTTCTTGAACTATGGGATTCAAAATCATGTATAAAATGGCAAACTCCAATGCATTGCTTGTTGTGTCAGATCCAGCAATAAAAAGGTCAAGCAAAACCATTATAAATTGTTCATCTACATTTGTTATAAGTAATTAGATTACATTAAATTAGTATTTTAGGACTTTGGATATTCAAATTAAAATAAATATGTAATTGTAATCTTATTAAGCCATGATAAGGAATTTACCAGTATAAAATTCGGAGCCTTTTCTCTCAGGATTTGACTTTCTTTCATCCAATTCATTAAGAAAAATGTCAATGAAATCTCGTGGGTCTTCTCTATACGTTCCTTTATCTCTTCGCACTTCTATTGTTTTCTGTATTAATGAGTAATGGTTTATGAGTTAAAACGTTTAATATTGTGCTTATTGTTAATGTAAATAATTTACTTTAAAATAGTTTTGAAGTTCAGTGTGGAGCCGAATGACTTGATCTTGTTCTGTGAGCCCTGGTATATATCGAAGGAACGGAAAAGCCCACATGATGGAATTCACTTTATACTCCTTCGAAGCCTCACAGACCAATTTAATGAGATATTCAAGAGTGGAGTCATCAGAGGCGAATCTTATCCCTGCTACCATTGACCAAAGGATGTTCACAACGCCAACGTTAAATCTCTGACTCATTGTTAAAACATTGTTTGAGCTCTTAAGATCTTTTTCAAGAAAAATTAGAAAATCGGAAAGTTCATCTTCCAAAAATCCTTCAAGACTTTTTCCTTTTCCAAATCCAAATTGTTTGAGAGATTTTATGGTAAAACGTCTCATTTCCCTCCAGCTTTCACCATAATTCAAAATTAATCCTAAAAATTTGAATAAAATCATTATAAACCGTATTGACTCAACAAATAATTCTTGACTATCATTTGAATAAATTTATTTATCACTGATCTCATAATCAAATATATCATTTAGTTTTTAGAATTGAATTTTCCAAACCCATTGGTTTATTGAATGATCTCTCATTGAATAATGGCGATCCATTATTTCGACTATTGAACTCTTCGGAAAGTGCAATGTCTTTTGCAGTTTGAAAATCCTCGATAATAACTAAAGCACATTACATTATTTTTATATCTGAGCTATATGTTTGAACTATATGTTTTATAGACTCTCGTTTAACAGACCATAATAGTTGAGCCCTGCTTGAAATCCACAGACTGTCCCATATCTTTGGCAAATATGTGAGAACAATTCGTATCCTCCTTTAAACTTCCAAAATTTAATATGAAGCAAACTTCCTATGATCGGAAGTCTTGGTGGACCTAAACATGATAAAGAAATTGTTTTTTATAACTTTTATTTAAATGATTTTAATAAATTAATATAATTTATGTTGTTTGAACCTGGAAGCATTTTGTGATTTTTTCTGGCATTAGCAATAAAGATAAGGGAGCTTATTGCTGTGATGAATAATAAAATGAATTCAATAAACATTTGAGTTCTTGATTTCAAATTTTAATTAAATAAATAAAAATAAATAGGTATAAAGATTGTTTCAAATAAGGGCTTGACCAGAAATGTGTAATTTACAACAAGCTTGATGAAGTGATTGAATACAACTGAATTAAAAAGTTTGTCATCTTCTTGTTAAAATGGCTTTTTTTTAAGAAAAGCAATTTGAATGGACAATCAAAAAAGTTAAATGTGCAATTCTGTACCTTACAATTTTTTATTATGTTAACGACAAAGTCATGTGAGGGGTTATTTTTCTTTAAAAATGCGAAGTTGAAGTTGGTATTGACCAAAAACTAAAGGTATATACCTATTTATCTTTTGTGTTGTTTGTAACACATTCACTCAATTCACTTTAACATTAGGTATTAAAAATAAATTTCATTCATGTACAATATGATATTAAAAACAAGATTGAATTCGCAAATAAACACATGTGAATATACGAACTTGAATTATGCTATCTATTTATGTATATAATAAGAAAGGCATGCTATATAAGTATGACAATGATTAAGGTACAATACTGAAACCCTGTCTTTCAGAAGCCACATTTGCTAACGATATCAAAGAAACATACATAATGATCTTTTATACTTTTTTATTTTACGCAAAAGAAATTGATTAAAAAAATTCGAACATTTCCAATTTGTTTATCTCAAAAGCATAAGTATTTATCTGAAAAGAGTTGACCTTGAATCAGATTTTTCACATATTTTCAACTCTTTGAAGCTTCATTTACAAATCTGTCATCTGTGTGTCATTGAAGATCAGGACCACGATAAATATGAACGGAAAATAAAATTTGAACAATATAATATTTAAAAAGTTCTTATTGGATGTTATAATCAATGATGGTAATGATGAGCCTTATCAGACTTATCAGATATTTATGTCAAATATATATAAGGTTTAGAAGGGTAAAAGTTTCACGGAATAGGAAATACCCTATCAAATTAATTATCACTACATTTTTTGTTCACGATTGATTTTATCATAAACAAAGAGTTTTATATAGAATAAATAGGTGCCTATATCTCAAAATCAAAAAACCTTGTAGAAATCTTTCATTTTTTATCGTTTGTCACTTTCTCACAAATTGTCACCTTATAATTTATAATGAACTTTATTATTCTGTCCTTGGGTTTATATTAAAGTTGCTTGTCATTGCGTTTTCTTAAATGACCAAAAGAAAAAATTGCTAAAAATTCACTGAAAAATTGACTGTAGACTAAAATACACTGCAAACTAAAATATCAAATACATACTTGTTGTTTGATTGTATTTCAGAAATTTCAGATCAAGAAGTAGAAATGAATATGAAAATAAATATGGATGATACAATTTTAATTTAATTTGATAATAATAAAATTATAATAATCAATGAAAAATAAATGAAAAATGTTCTATTAGATGAAACATTTTTTAAACAATACCTAATATAATAATGGAGAAATGATAACTATTTTAAATAATTTGAATAATTTACCTTAACTAATTAGGATGCGGATGGTCAAAAATTCCGAAACACGTAATGCAATGCGTGTAAAACGTTATATGGGGCTATTCAAAAAAAATAATTTCTAGTAACTAAAAGCTGCACCAATAGAAAATATCTGAAATAATTTTCTAGCGGGATTTCTTATACTAGAAAATTCTTAATTTCCTAAGAAGATCATCAAATTGTGAAACATGGCAGAGGCTGGTGGCTCAAGACCGATCATCCACGGCCCAGAACAAATTATATTTCTGCTACGAATGCAATGCAGAGTTCACGCAAGTCCTCGATGTAAGAATCTCCGCCTTAATTGACCCTAAACTTCATACATTATATTATATTTATCAATGCGGGATTGAATTACTTGAATTTTTAAGTTTTTCCTCATGTTGCAATTGATGATGAGCCTCTTGATTATTATAAAGATAGTTAGTTAGTCATCATAGCCGTATGTAATGCAAAAAATTATCATCTTGTCATGAAAGAAAGCTTTTAGATACAACTTGGTATTCTTTTTAACATGAGGATTTTTCCTTGGCCCTCGGTCAACTTTTAAGGGGCCTTCCTATTTAGAGCCGAATTAGGTTAAAAGCCCATAAATATATATACCGATGATGAATCATTAATTGTTTTATAATGAATTATATATATGAAAAATATTTATAATTTTGAATTATATTTATAATTTTTACTCTTTCAGAACTTCACATGCCCAACTTGTAATGGAGGATTTATTGAGGAGAGGGAAGCTCCAGTGAGGCCAACCTCTCAAAGAGCTAACTCTTTTGAAGGACTTGAACCATTAGTCAGCGTGAGTAAAGTCAGAATAATGGAATTTAATTATCAAATGTTCATTATCCTAAATATCTTAAATGTGATTTGTATGGTTATCAGTTCCTGAACCGAGGCTTTCAGTCTTCATTAAATCGAACTCGAGGTTCTGAACCGGATCAACATGATCACCCTTCAGGGAACCCGAATGATCAAACCGTACCTGGGGGCGGAGTTGGAGGGCTCGGATTTAGATTTTCTCAACAAAGTCCAAATCAATTCTCCTTCTTTATTGACTCACGGTATGATTTTCGGTTAACTTGTAATGTTTAAAGATAAATTGATCTGTAAACTTCACATAATTATTCAAATAATGATCTTTTCGCAATTCATTGGCAAGTTGTTAATTTCTAGACAAGGGTCTTCAAGAGGTGCCGGAGCTCCAGGAGGAACTGGCGGAGGCGGCAATGCACCAGGGAATCCAATAACTCCTGGGAGTTTTGAGAACCTTATATCAACCTTCTTGACAGACTTGGTTTCTGGTCTCAATGGAGGTCAAGGCGGACAGCTGCCCTTTCAGTATGAATTTTAATATTATTTATGGTTTTAATTCAATTTTCACATTTGGACGGAAGCCCAAGATAACTAAATATAATATTTTTATATTAAATCTAATATTAATTATTTTATTAGGATGTCAAACTTGGGCGATTACGTTTGGGGACGAGATGGCCTCGATGCCATTGTCACACAACTAATGAATCAAATGGAAGGAACTGGTCCACCACCTCTTAATGATCAAGCCTTAGAAACTCTTCCAACAATAAAAGTCACGAAAGAACATGTTGGTAAGTAATTGACACATATTTTAATCATTAATTGATTGGTAAAGGATTATACTTAATTTTGCCAACATTATCTTTTCGCAGAGAAAAAAACTCAATGTGCAGTTTGCTGGGAAGACTTCACATTGAACGAAGAAGTTAAAGTTTTGGAATGCGAACATTTTTTTCATCCTGATTGCATTCTCCCATGGCTCAAACTGGTAATTATTTTTCATAGTTGGATCAATTAATAATTGTGATTAATTAATTGAATATCAATTATATTTTGAGACTAATTTCTGTATTTTGTTTTAAATTAGCACGGAACGTGTCCAATATGCCGAAAAGATTTGACCGGGGGAGAAAATAAGGAAAATCCTAATGCTCAGCCATCAACAACAACAACGACCAGCACCGCAGCACCAAATAGCAATTCTGGAGGAGAAACGCGCACGCAAAACCCGAGTTCAACGTCCCGTCAGAATCAACTCGACATGGACTTGGAATTTGATTGATATTCGGTCAACTTATGTCTAACACATTTTCTTCGTCATCTTCTAATCATAATACATTAAGGGACGGAATGACATGTCTCTTCACCTGGCATTCCTTTTCCTAAAATTTCGAGTAAATTCTCCCCATTCCTTTGTATTTTAAATTCAAATCCCTATTGCACGAAACGATATTTAAAGTAAATGATACCGAGTTTATAAATGAATTAAATTGAAGTTCATTAAAGCCACAAATATTATTCTGATAAGTTGTCTTGTTTTAAACTTAATTTTTTAGTCTCTTAAAGCATGTTCATTTCAAGCACGTTGTTTTTCACTATACCTTATAAATATAAGAGTTTTTAATTTTTACATCTAAATAGTCTATAAGGTATTCTTTAATTTATATTATAATAAATACTAAATTGACTTTATCGAACGACCCTTAAACAATCGGTAATAAAGGGAAAAAAGGTAATTGCAGATACTGTATTGTAAGCAGTTAGATTCGAAAGTTGTTTATTAATTGTTGTTAGTTTTTAAATGATTTATTTAGAAATAACGAGTCATGAACTTATTCGTTTCTGTAAAGTTTAAATATAATAAAACGAATTTGAATTTTTTAATAATTGGTCAGACATTTATTGCCCGTAACGTTTGTTTAGGATTTTCTAAACATACAAAATTTGTTCAACAACGAATCACAACAAATTGATTTCATTAAAATCTCACATTCTCGTCTGATTTAAATTAACAGAACAATTATTATTATATTCAAACTTTTAAAAGCAATAGTTATTTGGGGTTTGTCAAAAATTATTAAAAATTAAATAAATACATGAACTTATCGAAATAGTAGGATAACAGAAAATCATATTTGTAATAAATTAATCAGCTTGATACTTTGAATAGCAATAGGAAGTCTATTGTATCAAAAGTATCAAATAAAGTACACTAATTAAAAGTAAGAGATTCTTTGATATTATATAGATAGTACTTAATAAACTTCGTCAATTCCTTCAATTTGATCTCAATATGACAATGAAAGTTAATAAAGTAATTTAAAAACAATTTAAAGTTCAACATGTCGACCCAAAATTCGAGATTCAAGTTGTGAATGGAGCTTTTCAACAGTTCTTTCTTGCCTTTTAATTTTATCCGTATAAAGAGATTCGGTATCTTTATCCGTATGATGTTGAAGTTTCTTTTGATGAGTATTCTTTACAAGAAGTTCGCCTTGTAAATGTTGGAGCTTTTCGAGTCTCCTCTCGTAATGTTTTAATTCGTCCTAAATGACCAAAAACAAATTGTTATTTGAATATCCTTTTAATTGATATGAAATAAGAATAGGATAGAACTGCTTATATATAATTTTCTTACATAGAGCGAAGTTAGCTCGTCCGGAGTAAAATCCGATGATTGCGCCGTTTTCCATAATCTATTTACTTTAGGTTCAGAAAATTCAAGACTTTTTGGACCAGATGCTCTCTTCACTAGATTTTCATAACTTTCTTTCATTTCACGCTTCTTTTCTCTAAAAACACAAATGCGATATTTAATATATTAGAATAAATTAGGCAGGCTGCGTCTTTAAAATTTCTCTTGACATAAATGACAATGTTTTACTTTTTGAGTTGATTGTCTTTGCTTTCCATTTTCTTGTTCTTTTCATGAGGTCCATCTGACTCTTCAAGAATATTCTCAAAGTCGATATGATTTTCAATTTTGTTTCCTTCTATAAACAATTTCGAAAACATAATTATTAAAGAGTTATATTATATTAGTTATATAATTGTTTTTCTAAAATTATAATAATTTCTACCTTTATCTCCTTTGTTGAGCTCCTCAACGAATAAATGATATTCGTCAATCTTTTCTTGATGATGAACAAATTCTTCCTTCAGAACTTTCAGCTCATCTTGAGTGAATCCTCCAGATTTTTCTGCTTTCTCCCATAACTTATTCAGTTTCTTGTCTTTGAAAAGGCTTTTATTGATATGATTTTCCGAATGCTTATTATGTTTCTCGTTAGTTTTCTTATCATCTTCACTCTCGTCTTGTCCGAAATATTGAAGGAGAGCAAAAGACGTTAAAATATCTTAAATAAAAAACAATATAAGGATTGACATTAATTTCAATTTATTTTTATCATATGAAATTAAAGTAATTTACCTTTAAACTTTCTTCTTACTGTTGCTTCCATATGACCATCTTTGTCCTGACCATCAGCTTTCAATCTTTTGAGTTTCAACTCTTCTTTATCTTGAAGTTGAAGATCAGTATAAAGGGACTTCAATTTTTGTTCAGATAAATTCTAAAATGCAAAACATTTATTCAAACTTCAAAGCTCATAAAATTCAATGGCTTATAAAGAACTTGACTTTGGAACATAATTAGGCGTTTATTAATTACTGATGATAATTAGTGTAACTTACTTTAATGGCTTTTCTCCAAACTAAATTCATCTTTTCCATCCTGAATGGATTTTCAAGCTCTTTATAAATCAAATTAGCTTCTTTGGAATACTTATTTTCTTTGGATAATGAAGGAGCAATGAACAATAGGATAACAACGACTAAACTATAATGCGACATCATTTTTTATTTTTAACTGACTTTTATAATAAACAATGTTGGCACTTTCAGTATTTTTAACTCGTTCTGTGACAGTCTATATTTTTTCTATTCGGCTTCAGAGCAATGGAATGCATTCCATAGGATTTCCTTTATGCCAAGTTGGCACTATAGCCTGCCTGTATTTCATTCGTAGAAAAATTGTGAGCGGTTTCATAGAGCGACAACACAGTTGAACACAGCCATCACTTCCTTCATAGCCAAATCAGACAACGAGTGAACCCAAAACCTAACTGAAATCCCGGATTGTTTTTATAATTTACATGTGAGAAATATATAATTTTTGACTAAAATATTTTAACCGAATTATTCGAAAATAGTCGTTAATTTCTTATGGGACCCTAATGCATGGCGAATACGACGATCACGATAACTTTTTATGTAAGGAAAGTTTGTAAATATTACAAGAAAGAATCTATTTGTTAGGGACTTTTAATAATGCAAATATAATTGTTTGCATTCCAATTTAACACTTATCATAATGTTATCAATTTAAAATCACTATTTTTAACTTAAAATTGAATTAATATTACAAAATAGACTTGAGTTACTCTTTCCGGGAACAAGTTTATTCAATTCAGCGGATGAAATGGATTCTGGTCAGGAAGGCCCGAAACCGAAGGCATCTCTAGGATCAGTCTTTCCACGCTCAAGTTCTTCGACTGGAATCCACGGTCAAGGAAGATATGCTGGCCGACAGAGAAGTGGAGGGTTAGCATTAGCATATCAATTTTCGTTTCCATATACATACTTGTTTAGTCTTGTTTCATTTAATAAAATTAATATTTTAATGGTAATTTTAGGCTCAAGAGTTTAACCGACAAGATACTTGAAAAGGCAACAAGTTGCCCATCAAAATGCGACATCAGTCCGACTACGCTCAAAAACTTATTAAATCCGGGGAAGTTTCTTAGGGCAAATCCGCTTCGCTCTTCCCTTGATATTGATGATAAAGAAAATGGAGAGCTTACTGCCAAAATTCAAAAAAGAATTAGTGAAATCCAACTACAGGATCCCGAAAAAAGTTCCGAAGACCAAATTCCAACTGAGAAAATTAAGAGAGAATCATTTCCAGTTCCAACGTCTTCTCTCAACCAGCCATCTAAAATGGACCATGAAGATAATCAAGCGAGGCAAGAGGATCAAAACGAACCCACCAACATACGGAAAGAAATCCACAAACCTCCAGTGAGATCTTTTTCAATGCCAAGCATTCCAACTCCGAAGAAGCAAAATACGAAAGCTCGGTTGTATGAAGCCCAAGCTGTTTCAACGGAGCAACAACAACATCATCATTCCATTGATGACTTTATGAAGAAACCCAACACTGGCTTAGCTCCGTACTTCCCTGCACCTAAAATTGAACCAAATGTTCAACAAGCGGCTTTGAATCTCAAGAAAACGCCCATTCACTCTTCAATGGGAACAAATGAGCCATTAAGAAGAAGGGGAGGTCAACCTGGTCAACCCAAATTAAGCCCAACGGCATTTGAACCCCAAGGAGTCGCGGCGGTTATTCCAGCTCATCTTCTTCCTCAGCCTGTCGGAACTAATGGGGATTTTGGATTCAAGCAGCCTGTGACTCCACAGTTCAAGAAAGTTAATCAAAAGCCTTTTACACCCAAAAGTGAGAAGCCGGAGAAGAAGAAATGGAAGTTTAGCACAGAAACAGTGAAAGGGCAGGAATATCTGGTCATTAAGCCGCTGGGCAAGGGAGGAGAAGGAGAAGTGAATTTGGTCATTGAAAATGACTCACGTCAATTGTTCGCACTCAAGAAAGTCAATTTGGCGACAATTGGAGAAATAAACCGACGCGAGTGCATAAATGAAGTGAAGCTTCTCATCGAACTCAAAAACTCAAGCCTTGTTATTCAAATCCATTCTTGGTAGTTTTATTAAAGCTAATGCTTTTCAATCAATTTCACAACTAAATTAATTATTTTCATCCTATTTTAATGTAATTAATAATAATAATTTTGTTAATTTATAATTTTAGGGAAATGAACAATGTGGACCAAACTTTGAAGATCGTAATGGAATATGGCTATTGCGACTTGAATACTTCGATCACCAAAGAAGTTATGAGCCTCATAGACATAAAATTCATTTGGAGAAGGATGCTTCTCATTGTGGAGAAAATTCACAGCAAAGGTGATACTTTATTTAGCAATACTAGTAATTTTAATTCAATTCATTCAATAATTATTAAACTAAAAGTTGATTAATCAATAACTTCTTTATAATTGATATTTAGGCATTGTCCATGCGGATTTGAAGCCGGCCAACTTTGTTTGGGTTGGGAAAATCTTAAAAATTATTGATTTTGGAATTGCATCCAGGCTTCAAACAGATCATACGAGTATTCACACATTAAATCCAAAAGGCACTATCAATTACATATGTCCTGAGCTAATAAGCATGAACGAGCAAGGCGTTTCAAAGGTTAGTAATAAAATATTTACATTGATTTAATTTTTAATGTCAATGATAATGACATAATGACTAGAGCAAAACTTGAGAAACGTTTCACTTATGCTTTTGTTTACAGATGAGTCCCAAGTCGGACATTTGGGCTCTCGGTTGTATTCTTTATTTGATGGCATATGGGAAAACCCCATTTCAAGATATTGTTCATAATCAGGCTAAGATGATGGCAATCGCTACGGCCAACATTAAATATTCGAATCTTCGACCTGAACTACAAAATTCCGGGATTCTGGAAGTCCTTTACCTTTGTTTGAGAAGAGATCCGAAGGAACGACCTTCAGCGACTGAGCTTCTACAACACTCTTTTCTAAATTGAGCTACTTACATTAAGATCGACGAACACGGACCCAAGTTTTCTCATCTTCCAAGTTTTCAAGATTCAAGTTTGTGTATGTTGTGTCTTTTAATTTAAATTTTAATATAATTAGTTTCAATGAAAGCAAAACCAATGCGCAAATGTTTTTGAAGAGAGGCCTATTTAATTTAAGTAATTTTGTAAAATCTTTGTGTCAAAATTATCAATTTGTAATATTTAATATATGTATAGGGCACTTAAATATATTTCTAAACGATTTCGAGACTTTGCGTAATATTGACACATAATGTAAAATTATTTATACTATTTTAATAAATAATTTAATGATAATGAGTTTTTGAAGAGAATAAACGAAGTATGTATATGTAATTATTATAGTATTTTCATTAATTGCTGGAATTAATACAACTTCAAATTAAGAAGAGATTTTAGCTTATAATTGATTTTTAATGTAATATCATTGAAATCAGTGTGTAAATTAATACTAAAGTTCTTTAAGAATTTAAAAAATACAAACTCAAGTTCTTTCAGCCATATTAGTTAAAACTCGAATGGGTAATTTAATAATGCCAATAAACAAAACAATAAGTTGTATTATCATTAGTCTAGCTTTTTAACATACGTCCACATTAATTTCTTTTTTATACTCTTATTCAATTGTTTTCCGTGTTCCTAATTAACATTTTGATTCTTGACTAACAAGTAATAAACGAATAAAGTTGAATTCGTTTGAATTGAATAAATGTTTTTCAGCAAAGAAGTAATAGAATATTATAGAAAACCAACTGTGTGAAAACATTATTACGTCATAACAATTTATAATAATGAAAATAGTAAACGAATTGCATTTATAATTTACTCTTACAAGGTTCATTAATTTTAATAATTATTTATTTGAAAGAATCATTAAGATATATTCTGGCATATCTAGTAAGTGAGGAAAGAAGAATGATTTACAATCAACAACAGAGTCAACTGTGAAAGACAACAAAGAATTCTCACCAAATACCAGCTTAACAGACGTGGTTGGAATTCTTGTTAAGAAATCGCTTCTCAATGAAACCTTCAAAGACCTCAATGTCCAATTGACTGGCAAAGCGGACAACTGCATCTTTGTTCGAGTCGTGCGAATTGGCGAAGGAGTCACCAATACTGTTAGCTCATTTGAAAATTAAAAATGAAGTTTCATGAAATTTCTAAGCTAAATATTAAGATAATTAAAATTTGTTGTTCTTTGATAGGCGATTGTTCCAGGGTGTCTTTTGGTAATTCGGTCTGATTCGGGAATCCAAGCAAACTTTTTCACAAGCACGCAAGGAATCGCTCACATCCTCATAAATGAGTCAGACATTGTCGCCTTTGCTGATTTCTAACTTAAAACAAGTTCTTAAAATAATTCATTCCTACAAAATCAATCAGTGACGAAATAAATTAATCGTTTTATTACACAAAATTCAATTATTTGTATTTCTCAAAACGGAGATGGATATGCATTCTTAAATTGCTTAATTACACAATAGTAAATGGAATATCTTAAATAGGAAATAATTAACTGAAATTAATATCAAATAATGTTTAAAGTAGATGGTATATTTATATTTTATAGTCATAATATTATGAAGACATTTAGATTTTAATAAAATTCAATCCATATTAATGTCTTTAAGGTACTCTTTGAAATTTTCTTGTGTTCGACAGACAATTGAGTTAACGAAGAAATCCTCCAGTTTTCTTCCGCACTAGTTTTTCCGACACTAATTTAAAAATATTAAAATCCAATATTAGATTTTGAAATTTTGTATACAATAAAGTGACCAAAATGTCAATTTTGAATTATAGCTTATAAGACTCACTTTCAATATCTCTAGGACTTAAATCACTTTCAATAACTGAAGAAATCTGCATGACCCATTTATCCCTTTCATTCTCAGTTTCAGCGGCCAAAACAAATGTTCTAAAACCAAATCTCAATTTAAAATATAAACTTAAACTAAAAAACTTAATTTGTAAAAAGAATTCAATACACATGATAATGTTAAGAGACCTGTAAGGCGTGTGAAGGGAAAAGCTGAATCTTCCAATATCAGCTCCAAATCCACCGGGTGAAATCTTAAAATTATTTAAAGCTCCTAAAAATATCTCTCCTTTGGGATATGAATCTAAGGCCTCATGATGATACATCAGTTTTCTCCCTTGAAGGATAAAAAATCTTTTTCGATGAGCGTAGGAAGGGCTTGGACCAGCTTTCCAAAGGTAACCTTCCACTTTTGAGAAATTGAGTTGAGCAAGGAGCTGTGAAAAATGTTTTAAACATTGTAAATATAAAGAAAAATTAATTATTTATATTACTCCATTCAAGTATAAATAATAATCAATTGTTAACGAATGGGGATAATGGAAATTACCATTCCTTCGCTCATAGCCCATTTTTTTCTACAAGCTTCATAGATTGCCCCTCGTAGAGCATTATACCAGGAAATCATGACCTCGTCTTCGTCGTGATAAACATAAATGTGTCGCGTACTCCAGTGGTTCAAGTAGTCAAATTGTAACACGAACTTTGCGTCTAATTTCTTCAAACTTAGGTCAAGGTATTCTAAACTAATGACTTTTTCTTTATCCTTGATGTAGTAAACTAGGGAATCTTCTGTCAGTACAAACCTCCGATTTGTTAAGGCATCTTCTTTCAAAAACCCTTCTAGCTCTTTATTCGGAGGCCCATTCTTGAATTTTTGATGAAGGTATTTACTGTAGATCCATTCTTGTAGAAGAATTCTAAATGAGAACACATGTTTAAGGATTAAATTGGATCATTTATAACGTAAAATTTAAAGTTCCTTGATAAAAAATATAAATTGACATTTAATTAAGATTACATTGGATCTCCTTCTTTGCCTTTCCGCCACCACACAGGGACATATCTCTCATACTCCGCTCTTGCATTATTATTTCCTACGTTCCTCAGTCTTTGAATTTGCGAGTCTTCCCAGTGATCGAGAGTTAAGCTCTTCGTCTTGCTCACTTCCTTCCCCATCGTGTTGTGAATCGAAGCACATGTTGAGCAAATGAATATTCCTATATTGTACGAAGCGTGAGTGATCTCTGAAATATAAACAAAAAATAATATCATGAATAAGCCACAAATGCTTGTTTGTATTATAAATTCAATTGAAACCAAAATTTAAAAAATGTTTTATACACATTTGATGTTTGATGAGTAAAGGAAAATAAGGGATGAATTAACTATCATTAATTACCTTTGCTGTTACAATCAGCACACTTTTGAGTCTTGGCTAAATCTTGGAGTATTTTGATGTTTTTGGCCATTTTGTAGAATGGAATGACCAAACCATGTAATTGATATCAAGTTATATATTTTCTTATAAAAATTTCAGACTTGAGTCTAGGACGCAGACATGAGAAAAAAGTAAACAAAATGCGATCGTTAAACATGTAAACTACATATAAATTGCCACTAGTAAAGTACGCTGTAACTTCTTAAATCTCCCGACTCATTTAATAGCGAGTCGAGCCAAAGTATAATTTGAAGTTTACAAGAAATGTAAACAATAAATAAGGAAATTCGTTCTCAAATCCAAATTGGATACAAAGAGGAACTTTTAATACTTTCACTTCACTCCCCTGTAGTCTCTATTTTTTAAATATTCTCGTTCACATTGGAAGAATCCGAAAAAGTCAGCTTTTCCTTCGTGAGTGCCCTTCGTCCTCTAAGTCCGATAATTGAGTCTGGAAGTCAGGGGAATAATTGGTCGTGGCGAGATAATTGTTCAGTGGCCCAGTCAACCCTTCGTCCAAACACCGTAATGGATGTACGCAGCAGAGGAGCGATGGCCAGACTGCGGAGTAGCCCATTTACGCGACGAATGAATGAATGAATGAGGGTGCAAAACGTAAATCCGCGAAGGAATTCCTCTCTTGCCAATATGTAAGTACTTATGTGTGTGTAGAATTTAGCAAACTCTTCGTCTGGTCTGGCTCCCTGTATATGTGTGTATGAGGACTAGACGGAGGAGTCGTTGTGTTTTTTTGGGAGGGAGTCTACCCAGAGTCTAGCCTCAATCCCCTTCCATTCATCTCACCAAAGACGGCCTAAATATTATATAACGAGCACACGAATTCCCTCCTCCTCCTTTCCAAACGGATCTTCTCCATCTCTATATAAGCTCTATAAGGATGTACTCGTTCACTATAACTCCCAAGCTGGCGAGTCTGGTCGAATCTCCTTAATTCTTAAAATGCAATGAGTCAACAAGCCTGCTTGCTTTGTCATTCATGAGGTACATTTCCCATTATGTATAAAGGGTGGGCAATTGTTAAATATTTCGTCAAATATTAATACTTGACTTCTTGGTACTTAGTTTTAGATCCGTTTTCCTTAAAAAAAACATGTTCATTTTAGGCCTCATGGTTATTTGTTTAGTATAATTATGGATTTTATCGTTATGCTATAATGTCTTGACTTGAGATATGCAGATGTTGAGTTCATTCATTGTCATTGAAAGTTATTGAAGTGTGGAGTTAACACAAAAGAGTCAATTTATGGTTTTAAAAAAAAATATTTTCGAGATCACTTAATAAATGAAAATGTGGTAAATTTTATTTTTTGCAAATCACTTGATCTATTTTAATAAATTAGTTTATCTAAAATGCGAATTCTCAAATATAGCGTGGAACTTTAGGGAGTTCAGTGTTGAGCTGGAAAGATGAATTTTTGAAGGTGAAATTCTCTTTATTCGGAATTCCAGGACATTCCCTGCATGTCATGAGAATTTTATTAGTTAGTTTCTCGGTCATGACCCAAAATGTTACTAAACAGAGCAGACCGACTTGCACTGTTTTGTCCTTATCTTATTCTGGTTTCGAGATTTTCAAGGCATAGAATTTTACTAATATTAAATGTTTTTAAAAGGTAATGAATAAGGATTTATCCTATGTTGGAGAGCAAATGGACAATCAATCACTCAAAAATAACTTGTTTTTATTTTATTTTCATTACTTATTTTTCGGATTTTTCATAAATGAGAACTTGACATTGTCATTTCAGTTAAAGAAAAAACAGATAAAAAAGAAATTGTTGGAATATCAATAAACCACAAACCCATGCGACTTAAGTAAAAAAAAAAGCATTTCATATAAATAAAGTTCATATAATAATGATTAATTGACCTTTATCTTTAAAGTCAATATCGATAAGTCCAAACTACATAACTAATATATTAATAACAGTTAATAGACAAACACATGAAATGATAACTAACTAGTCTAATCAATAAGTTGAGACAGTATTTGTGGCATTATTGTCCGTTCTATCTGCGTGGTCTTATTTACGTAGGTGTCAAAATTATGGCAATATGAATAAATGAATAATTTCTCGGAAATCATTTACGTCAGACGTCAATCAGTTCATATTCCTGACTCAATTTATAAGATTAGATCAATTTTGGTGCGTCAGTTCGAGAAAAACAATTATTTTGATATGAAAATGAAAGGATATGACAAACAGACAGCATACAATTATTAAATTATAACATGGATGAGAAAGAGGATATGAGATATGAACAAGGATATAAAATGGATTGTAAATGGTAAGTAATAAACACAATAGGTAAATGCCAAATTCCGATATATTTGGGCTTTTTCTTGTTTTGTATTGGATAACACGGAACACGTTATACATTATAGTTAGTAAATAGCAAGTAAATAATAAGTTAACAGGAAAGTTGATATCAATTGATTGTTGTATAGTATTACGTATTTAGTAGTATGTAGTATTATTAATGAGTAATAAAAGATAACTACCTAATTGTTAATTAAGTTGACTAATTATTGAAGCCTTTCAACCTATATTGACTATTTGATTTAACTAACGATAAATGATTAGTCAAACAGTTCAAAAACGGATGACGGAATGGTCTAAAATTAAAGTTAAAAGGAAATTCTTATGTCATTCGAAGTTTATGACAATGACATCATTCAGCCAGTATTCAAAAATGTAAAAGTGTAAATAGCAATCAACAAATAAATGCTAAAAGAGAACATTCATTGAAGCAATACGCAGGTCTTCATTTATGTTACTATAGTCGAAGCTATTTATCCAAATTCTTAAGTATTTCTTGTACTTATGCACATTTCGAAAGTGATAAAGTTATAAATACTTTAGGTTTATATAATTTTATCTACTTAAGAATTATTAATTGTAAATATGTGATACTTGATCTGTTTGAAGAAATGACAGAATAACTAAGGTCATACACAAACAGAATAAAATGTAAATAAAAATGAGATCAATCTGACAATGCATTTAGTAAATATTTAAGATTCAATTTTAAACGAACTTATATGAAGTGAAGCAGTTATTGAGCGTCTGTGCATGCATTGATGGACATTATCAAACAGAGTAAATAGAATAACAAATCGATTTATTTCTTTGATTTACCATATAGAAAAACTTCAGATGAATCATTTCTACTAGAAGGAGGCTTAATATGTTTAACAATCTTATAAAATTTCAACATTTCAATCTGGAGATTGGTCAACTCCTTTCCATCCCATACCTTTGTTAGAAAATGACTTCCCACTTTACCATTTTCTAAAGCAAAAACTAGAGCTGCTTTCACGAGATCAATGATTCTAAAATGATCAGTTTCCTTTACACCAGAAGCATTTGGAGCCATGTCGCTTAACACGACATCAACTCCGTTTTGAATTGGCTCAATTTTAAGAATTGCTTCTCGGACCTTCGAGTCTGTAAAATCAGAGTACGGAAAAAGAATAGCTCCTGGAAGAGGATCAATGTGAAGAAGATCAACAGCAACAATCGTCCCAGTCGCTTCATTTTTCGCTGAATAAATAATAATGTTTATTCTTTAAACGTATTGTATTGAATTGTTTATTTTTATATACGTTGAAAAGGAAGAAGTCATAATACGATGATATTATGATATTATGATATTACAAGTTCCATCACTGTTGGTTCGTTTAACGGCAATTTGAGTCCATGCCCCAGGTGAGGCCCCGCATTCTACTACAATTGATCCTGGTTTTAGTATTTTAATTTTGTCGTCAATCTCAATTAACTTGAATGCGCTCCTTGCTCTAATACATAAAGTCAAAATAATGTTAAATTTACATTAGGAAACTAATTTTTTGTTATGATTTATACAATTAAAAATTCAAAACGTTAAACTCTACCTGTAATTAAGTTCTTGTGCTTTCTTTACATAAGGATCATTAAGCTGTCTCGTCAACCACTCATGAGAACTTTTACATTTAGCATTTTTCGCCACGACTTTATCACACCTCAGTGACGAGTGAAAATTTCTCATAGTCGGTAAATTGAGGCTTTCAAATATGCTACATCTGTTAATGTTGACAATAATGAGACCATGAGTGATGAAAATTAATATATATTATTCCCCATAAATTCGACTAATTTACCATCAACACTATCAAGTTAAAGAAGAACATTGACTGAATGGATCGAGTGGAGGGATAAGTAACGTTTTTGCGAGTCTTTTCGGAAGGGGTAAAGGGAGAATAGTGCAAGGGAGATGTCCTCGACTTGTACACTCACCTACTGGTCGTTTTGAGTAGCATGGTGATCTTCGTTGGGGAAGATTCGCGCTCCACTGATTTGTTTACCCTGAAATCTTCGTGAGAGTCGATCGAGGGAGTCGATCGTGTTGAGGTTCCGAGGAATCCACCCCGAATTCTTTCCTCACCGTCCTCCTTCCTCAAAGTCTCTTCTCTCGACCCTTCAAGGCCAAAGATGAAGATTTGGTAAATGAGTCAGAAAATGGAAATTTTGGTGGTGAGTTCCTCTCCCTTTCAGTTTCTGTTCAAATCTCTCTCATTTGGGATAGTCTTCTCCTTGATTCTCATATTCAACCTTCCCCTACTTCAGACTCCCTTCTCTATGCTTTTGCTTGGGTTTAGGAAGATTTTAAATGCAATTATTCATATTTGCGTAATAGGGACTTTTTTCCCATTTTGGTGAACTTTAGAACTTTCAAATAGGAAGCAAAAGTGGATTTTTAATTAATGCGCAGTATTTTTTGTTTCCCAATTTATATCAATCCAAATGATCTTTTTTAAAACTTATATTGATTTAACAATCCAAAATGTAGGAAGAGTTTTTTAATGTGTACCTAGTTAAGATTTTGTTAAATTTTTTAGCCTTTTTTGCTCATATCATGCAAAAGAGTAAAAAGCAAAAGGATAAGCTATTATATATTCTCATCTGAATGCATGTGTAACTAACAATGACTTTTTTAACATTTAGAACGAAGAACTTTTAAAAGATAAGTTAACACCCTGTCGAGAACTTTGCCCCGTTCTCTTGGACGTCTTTGTGTGGAGGAAAGATGTGTATCCTTGCATTTTAGCAGGAGTCGTCACATTATTTTTTTGGTAAGTGAAAATATGATTAACTCTATTAAACATTATTATGACATTGGCAGTAGAAGTTCTAATTTAACAGTTTTGTTCCAATTTTAGGCTACTCTGGTATGTGGAACCACCAATTATCACAGGTAAAACATTTTTATGTTAATTTTATAACCAGATTTGAGCTTTATAAAAAAGAGCGTTTTTATTGGAAGATCAATCATATATTTTTACTATCAATTGACTAATTATTATTATTTGTTATTAATTATTTGTTTTTTGATCGGTTTGTAGCTTTTGCTGTGTTTGGTCTCGTTGTCACACTCGCTGACTTTTTCCTTCCAATGGTGTCCAAAACTGTGAGTTATCCAGAAGATTGGACATCAGAAAAAGAAAAGAAATTTTCAATCTTTGTCAATCGAATTGCTTACTACAGTGTTCAAATCTGGAATTTTCAAGTCACTCTGGATGAATGGAAAAAGGAGAAACCCAACTGGGTAAGTATTTCATATGAAATTAGCTGAATACTTTTATTTAGATTAACATCTGTTTAAAGTCATCATCTCCAGATTTTAACACGATTGGAATTTTTCAGTATTCTTCGATTGTCATCATTTCCCTTCTTCTCCTTGCTTGGATTGGAAACATAGTCAACAATCTTTTCATCCTTTACATTCTCGGTTAGTAAAAATTAATGATGCAGATCGATGCTAAATTATGTTTTTATTCTGCTCATAAATTAATCACAATTTCGATTTTTTTAGTTCTCTTCTTTGCCCTTCTTCCTGGACTTTTGCACCGCCGAATTTTGCAGATGTATTTTTCGTTCGCGGTCATTGGAATCGTAAATTGTCTCGGCATCAAACGAAAGACAACTTAAATAGTCGTGAAGATTTAGCCAAATGAACCTACCAAACCTTCAGGGGAACACGCACTTTTAATCAAGCTCTTATCCTTCCGACTCTTCTTTTTACATTATACGACGTTACTCAAATGATGCATCTCAATTTTTACATTCAAGCTTCAATGACATCTCATCTCATTAATCGTCAGCTAATTATTGCTTCGACATTTGAGATGCTACAGTCTATCTAAAGTAAGTACTAAGAGAATTTAACTAAAAGTACTTAAAAAGAGCTACTTTTTAAAAACAAGGAAACTTGGCTAATTTTTAAATGTCAAGTTTAAACGTTTACCAAATGTTAATTAGCTAATTTCGATATTTACGTGTAAGGTTTAATAGCGATTAGCGTGGATATACTCAGGAATAGCTAGGTTTAATACGAGTATTTTATATCCCGCTTTAATTGTCACCTCGTTGTGATCATGGTCATGTCAGATTATTTTGTTTTTAATTCTTATTGTATGCCCTTTAAACTTTGAGACGTTCGTTTTTAATATTAATAAAATAATTACGAACTAGATTTACTATTTCATAATTGTGCACCATGTTAAAAGTTTCGATAAATGACATACTAGTTGGTCTCAATAATAGCAGAGTATTATTTTACTTTTCTTATTATTAATTTGATATTAAACTGTTATACTTTGATTAATTTTAATAAAATTGAATTTTTAAATAATGCAATGCTCTTTGTAAAAAACGCAAATAATATATTTGTTATATATAATTTTTAATAAGATGCAATTTTAATAACTTCAATTTGTCTACATGGCAGAGAGAATACGAATTGGAAGTATGTATATTAATTATTTTTATTATTAATTTAATAAAATATGGAATTAATGTTAAGTAAAAGTTTCAATTTTGTAGTACTTTACATAATTATTTTAAAGAGGGTGGAAGTGACTCCCAGTGCAGTTTCTTAGTTTGATTAAGTTCAATTTGTCCGTTTTTCTTGTCCTTTCTTACTAATTACAAGACAGAGGTCTGAGATCTTACAGTTGATATTAAAATAAATTACGGATTTAATTTCATTTGTTCGATTAAAACGACAAAACGAGTAGCTGCTATAAATTTATTATCATTTAGCCTAATGATATTTGAAGTTCTGGATGTGTCATTTTACAATAATAATTAATTTAACTTTTTACTTTGCATTAAAAAGGTTTTAAAAGAGCATTAATTTTCTTGCAAAATGTTCTTTTAGTAAACTTGTATATAAATACTTGTCAATTTACGATTGTTCGGCTAATTTTTAATAATAATGAGAGTATCTCTATTAAATAGTGAAAAGTACTATTTTACACACATATGCATGGGGTACTTAAAATTATTTGTGGTTTTAAACGCTAGTCATTATTCGTTTCATTTCCAATAGTTTCTTGCGTATCTTTTCGAAATACAAATAGGAGATCGTTTATTATGAATATTTAAGTATGAAATATTCAGTTCATATTATAAAGTATATAAGTATAATATGGCGGAGAACATTTTCTAGTGCATGTTTAAAAATAAAATAAAGTTATTTAATCTGTGTAAGTTTAGATCAGTAGAATTTACAAATTATATAGCTCCCAACAATTTTACACAATGTATGTTTGCTACAATTCTGTAATTGAAATTAAGTATTTGAACCTTTGAAAATATTTGATTAAACTTACTAATAATATTTAATAAAAATGGATTAATCAATAAAAGTACAAACGGGGGCATCCAATTTTAACCCGAATTTAAATAAATATTGTCAAAATTAAATTTCTTCTAGTGTAAATTAATACTCTGAAATGGTAAATAAAATAAAGCATTATTGCTTTTATTAGGATATACATAACACTTACAAACCTTTTATTCAATGTTAATGTATGTATTAATGTTTAATGTCTCGTGTAATAAAGCGTAAACCTCTTCTGAAATTCATTATAAAAAACATTTTATTGCTCATTTTAATAAGTCACATAAAAACTAAAGTCGCATTTAAAAAGCTCAAAATATTTAATATTAGGTTTAAAACGTTCACGCTGATCTGTAAATACTTATTAAGGATTGCTAATGCAATACTGCTTATTAGGGAGAAGGTAATTCACACAACATTGACCAGCTTAAATTATTGAAATAATAATTTAGCATTGAATTGCAATAAAAAGCATTATGTCATTTAGCAAAATCTTAACACATCATTATGTATAAAGTAATTAATTAATAACTCTTCAGCTTTGATTCGATAACATAAAGTAAAACTATAAAATACAGTATTGCTGAGTATAAATAATATGTATACACATGCTATTTTATTGAACACACTATATTAAATACAGATTTTCTAATACTTACAAAAAGTAATGAATATGGAATATATATCTTTATATCAGAATCTTATATAATATGAGTTGCATGTTACATCATAAGATTCATTCAAAATTATGGATTATTTAAAAGAACGAATGTATTTAGATACAAGATTCTTCTTCTCTTGATGCGGAAGTAATTGTTTGGGTGAAGACGGAACGTCCTTTTTAAATCTTTCTATTAAAAAGAAATCACAAGGGAGTCGAGGCATTTTAGCCGAAAACCAAGGAAGAGCTCCTGTTTTCATATAAGTCCTATGATCTTGCCATGTTTTCCCCAAAATTAATATGATGAAAAACAATTCGATTCCAATTGTCAAATACCACCAAAACTCGCTATCTTCTATTTCTTGAATGCACACGTCCTTATATTCCAATTTTGTTATCTAAATTATTAAACAAAAGGAGAAATATAAGCATATCCCTAAATAATCTAAAAACAAGTAATTCAATCACAATTCACAATCATTTTTTTGTAAAAATAGTTTTGTTTACCCTCGTGCCTCCAATTTCTGTCCCTGTGTCAAAATTACTACAAAATACATTTTCAAAGTCTGGGAATTTCTTTATGTTGCTTCTAAAGATAGGCTATAATATTTGAATTTAAACCAAAATAAAGTTCAATTCCTCAATATTAAATATGATTATAATTGACATAATTTGACACGATTTCATGATTGACATGATTTCATTGTGCGATTGAATTTAAAAATGTCAAAATACCAAGAGTTCACGGGCAGTTGCACAATCACAAAATATAGTATTATGGCTCAAGGTCGTCACTCCATACCCGTCAGTTCTTTGAATTGAAAGGAGAATTTTACTCGGGAACTAAAAACAGCAATAATAAAGACAAGCTCTTTTTGCTAAAGTAGACCTCAGAGTCACATTAAATGGAGTCAACGTACCTTTCGGATTTTATTGTGGTCAAGCCCAAGGAAATTCAAACGAGAGAGGATCGGCGAATTGTCCAGAGGTTCCAGATTCGTAATCTCATTGTAACTCAAGTCCAAGATTTGAAGATCTTTATATTTCCCAACCGGGCTCAGATCATTAATTGAGTTGTTTGACATATTGAGGCTCACAGTTGGTGAAGGAAGTTCTGGAAGATTTTTCAAATTCATCCCTATGCACTTCACCTCGAATGAAATGGAAATATTTCCGTAAGCTCCGTCATGAACAATTTCATGACCGATTGGAATATTTTGCTTATGTCTGAGCGCATCTAAATTACAGACGCATCCAATGTTTAGCACTTTCTTGCACTTTTCTTTAAATACCTGTTGGAATGTTCAAATGTGAACCATGTAATACAACATGTTGACAAGTAGTTGATTGAGGTTTAAGTAAATTAGAAATTAGAAATGTCTTTATTTAAAGGTTGACAGTGTTCAACAAAAATAGATTGCTTATGTATTTTAATGTACAGTTTTGGCTTTGAGAGCTCCAAGGAAAGTATATGAGCCTTCGACAGTTGTCCCTTCCATGTGACAAAAAGTAGCATCTTGCTCTTTTAAGAATTGGTTGTTTTCTCCTCCTTTTTTCCTCCAAAACTCCCAAAGCTCCTCCATAACCCATTTACAAGAAATGTCTCTCCCTAGGAAAGATATCAAATACCATAAAACTCATAAAAGCATAGTTGAGTATACACAAGCACACATATTCAATCAACTAACTTATTACTCATTGTTATCTAATTGATGAAAGGACTATTCGTTAATTACCTGAAATCTTCAAAGACTTAAGTTTATTCAGAAAATTGAGCTGAGGATGCGAATTGTTTGAAACATCTGAAAAGACAAAAATATTACTTACTTCATGTTAGCTTATTGAATATTTAATATTATGAGAAATGCTAAGAAAAATTGACTTATATAATCATTAGATCGCTATTACCCAGTATCGTAGCTATTATACAAGCTAACGAAGCTAAAGCTTAATACTAATTTTGATCCTTTACACTAGATAAAATTGAATATTTCAGAAAAAATGCATTAGAGGTATAGGCAGACACTAGATATTAGTAAGATTTTTTTTATGAATTCAGATTAGATATTATTGACTTTTTTCAGTTTAGCTTCGTAAAAATTTGTTTAGCATCGTTGTAATTTTGAGCTGGCTATGCTACTGCTACCTTTTATGTATCTTAATGTGCAATTGGTCAGTTCGAGGAATTCCAAATCTTGAAAAATATCAAATATTTCTAATCGAAGAGTTGAATGGACTAACTCAAGATTTACTAGTTGCAATGTGTTGATGGATTTTGCCTATAATTTTAAATAATGAATGAGCAAAAAAATTATTGATTGGCTATTATTATATATTATTTATGGGATTTAATTCAAACCGTATTATTGACTTCTATCAGTTTTTTAAAAGTTTTTTCCAAATCCAAAAATTTTTTAATTTTAGCTCCATCGCAAGTGAGGCTTTTATCTTCCATTTTGCATGGATCGCAAGCAACTTTATAATTCAAATCTTCAATCTATAATAATAATAATAAAATAAAAAGTTAAGAAAAGTAAACAATTGAATCATTCACAAATTTAAATTTTGTGAATTTTGTTACCGAAGTTTGATTTCCATCATTATTGAAATTGCTGCAAGATATTTTCTTGTAATCAGGAAACTTGAATTCATTTTTTCTAATGAATGGCTAGATTTGCATAGATAAGCAAACTTAGTTAATTGGTCCAATTTCATATGTAAATTATGCAAAATTACCAAAATTTTATTGGCAGTTGCACAATCGCAAAATATTTCATTGTAGCCTAACTTGGTTTTGCCATTTCCATCAGTTTGTTGAATGGAAAGAATAAATTCATTCGTAAGCTGAAAAAGGAGAAACAAAGAAAGTGTATTTTGTTGAGTGAATCTCAGAGGGGATCTTAAAAGTGGAGTCAACGTACCTTTTGGATTTTATTATGGTCAAGTCCAAGGAAATGCATACGAGATAGGAACGTGGAATTGTATAGAGGCTCCAGGCTTGTAATTTCATTGTAGCTCGCGTCAAAGAACCGGAGGTCTTTGTAATCTTCTCTTTTCTCCAACGGGCTTAGATCTCTAATTGAGTTGTGGGACACTTTGAGTGTTGTTGTGGGTGAAGGAAGCTCCGGAAGACTTGTCAGATTCATATTAATGCAATTCACTTCAAATGACATGGAAATATTGCCGTGAGGTCCTGTATGGACAATTTCGTGTCCGCTTGGGATACTTTCGTTTTGTTTGAGAGCAGCTACTTTGCAGGTGCATCCGATCTTGGTCACTTTCTTACATTTAACTTTTAATACCTTTTGAATTCAAAAGTTAAATTATCATTGATGATTATCGAATAAATTTAATCAAGCAAATTTCATATACTCATGCTGAGCAAATATTTAATAAAAGGATATTAAATTATTGGTTATGAATTAGGTAGGATGGGTAGCATTAGGTAGCATGATAGTATTTTACGGTTTTTGCTTTGAGAACTCCAAGGAAAGTATGAGGGCTCTCGGCTGAATGGAAATGACAAAAAATGTCATCTTGATCTTTTAGGAAACTGCTCTTCTCTCCTCCTTTCTTCTCCCAAAACTCCCAAAGCTCCTCAAAAACCCATTTGCAAGATATGTTGCTCGCTATAAGGGATATTAAATTACAATATTGGTAAAAGCAAACTAAAGAAGGCACTCCAAATAAACAACTTCTTATTCTTAATAAAATTGTAAGTAGGATTTGTTTTGGACCTGAAATCTTCAAAGACTCTAACCCTTTGAGAAAGTTGAATGGCAAGGAAGAAAGTGAGTTGTTTGAAAGATCTAATAAAAATATAAATGTATTAGTTACAGCTTTAAAAACTATATGAAAAAATATTATTGTTAGCTAGTCAAAATATTTCACTGTATTAGAAATCTTGAGCACATTCAACACTGAGATTGAAATGGAAATATAAATTACCATTAAAGTGTCTCAATGTGCAATTGAGTAAATCGAGGGACTTTAGATTCGAAAAATTTTCAAAAACTTTTAAATGAAGAGTTGAATTGAGTAGCGTAAGATTTGTAATTTGTAAATGGGTGATTGATCTTGCCACCGTTTGATTCACTTCAACATGGTTTTTAAATAAAAATTCTAAATCTGAAAAAGTATTAATTTTCGTTCCATCACATGAAAGTCTATTTGTCCTCAATTGACAAACATTGTCTTGAATGAATGGTTTTGAACTATTTGTTTGACTTGTAGAAGAAAGAAAAAAGAGAGAAAATAGGAATATCGAAGACACTTTGAATGTTGCGGTGTTTGTTTCCTTATTTCGCGTCTTTTCACCGCCGTTGGGTCGTCCGTTTAAAAGCAAAATCATTTTTACTTTCTTTGACTTTCACTTGATTGAACCACAAAATTTTGAACGTTTTGAGTTTGTTGAACTTTGTAGGAGTGAGCATAATATTCTTCACAAAAGCAACTTTGTAAAATGGTTCAATTTAGATAGATTTAATTTTAATATCGGATAAAATCACATCTTCATATCATTCCTAAAATAAATTGTCGCAAAATTGTGATTATTTTATTTCTTATAATTAAAAAATTAACTTAACATATCTTGAAGATTACTTTTAGCATTTAAACGAATTCTAAAGGAATTCTATTGGAATTAATCTTTTTGTTTAATTTTATTAAATAAAACTATAATGTGCGTTACATAAAATAGTTTAAGATTCAATAGTTAACACAATAACTTGAGCTTAAATACATAACGTATTATTAAGTTTATCTTTTGCCCTTGCAATGATTTTAGATAGAATAAATGGCATTTGAGCTCCTTGTGGTTCTTCAATTCTTCCATCTATAATCAATATTATATAAATGTTATTTATATACCTAGCTTAAACATGAGTAGTTTTTGTGTCTGTTTTCCCGGATGTTGTCATTAAACAATACAAACCTAAATAAATTTACAATACATTTCAATAGCTATATAAGCACCTACCACAATTTTTGGTTTTGTGCTTAGTGACCTTTATGCGATTGTTAAGCTTAACATTTACCAGGGTTGAATGCAGCATATATAGTAATATATTTAATTATAAAAAATCATCTTTCCGAATTTTTCAATTAATTGAATTCGTATTTCATACTATGATGATAAAAATGATTATTAAATGGTATTTTGATATTTAAATGAAATGATTCCATGTATCTAGTGTCGAATTTTATAAGACAGATTCGTATAATAAGATCGCGAATGAACTTTTTAATATCAAAAGTAAGCTCAAAAGAACTTTTTAACTCCCTTGATTTTTATTTGAAGTTTTCTTTGAAAAGCATAATTGAATTTTTTCGTTTTTTGTTTGCATAAAAGTTTAAAAATAAAATTAAGTTTCAAAAAGATCTATTACATTCCTTGAATCAAATATCCTTTTTATTATACTTGTAAAAGTTTCCTTAAAAATTCAGAATATTTACATTTACTGATGGTGTTAAAATTATAAATACAATGGTTTTCCTACCAAGTATTTATAGAAAAATAATACCTATCTCAGAATTTAATTACAGATGAATTGACAGACCCATTAAAAGACTCCATGTTATGTTAATCAGCGCAGTTATTAAAAACGTTTTTACCTAATAATAACTTTCTAATACTACCTAATAATAAAATTTTAGAATGTGAACACATGTCATGTAATCTAATTATCCTTATTAACATAATACCCATATTTAAAAAAATCTAGAGTTATCTGAAAAGACTTTCTTTATTAGCAGTTTGATTAATCAAATTACTGAATCGTGCCTAAACTCTTAATTACACTTTCAAAGCCATCATTATAAACTTAAAATGGAAAAATATAGATAGTTGATATTTTGATATATATAATTATATTTTAATATGTATTAGATGACTCAAACATATAAAATCTCAACATTAAGTAAAATTCATTTGATGCTGTGAAGCTCTGATTAATTTATATAAAGATTCTATGTTATTAAAGAGCATAGCTATACGCTAAACCTGTTACATGTATTAATATGAGTTTGGATATGAGAAATGAATGAGACTTACCAAAATATGGGCATAAAGTTTTATACCTATACTATTTTATGTCAGAGCACGACAGCACTAAAGAACTTTTGTCTCTTTTATTTCAATTTTTAATAATTTTGTCATTCTTGGACTCGTGTGGTGAATCTCAAGTGATCGGGCACCTCATTGTAACGGTTTATTAAAAGAAGGAACGGGGAGTGTGGAAGTCGTGAGAGTTGAAAAGAGGAGAGATGTGAACTGAAAGACGAGGATGTGCGTCCTTAAAGTTATTCCGGAATGGAGCCTGCGATCCCCGGCTCAAACTCCAACCATCGAATCTTCTGCTCCGACGACACTCCCACTCTTATCTTTCCACCGTTCCTTCCTCATATATTGTAAGAAAAAGGAATATGTTCAGAATACCATTCAAGGCATTTAAAACTAAGTGCAAGTGTTTCCTTTCAAGTGCTACATAATGGATACTTCCATTTGAACTTTTCCAATCTGGGAAATACTTATTATTATGTCGAGTGCTTGTCTGTAATTTAAATAAAAATATTTATTATACATATAGCCTATTTGATCATAATTATTTTAAGAGTTGCATTAACCTGGGAAGGTTTATTAGTGTTTACACAGATAGTGTCACAACTCACAAACTCGCATAATAATTATATTAATCGAAAATACAGCTGTGTATACACAATATAGTTGAAACAGTTATTACTTTTCAACCACAAAATATTCATTTTTATTTGTGACAATTGTACCAAAGTATTTGAGATCAGTGTTGTTGTTAGCTTTACGCTATACCCTATACCCAATGCCACTCATGGTCAGTCGACTTCACTCAATTTAAAGAAAAAAGGTACGAGTGTTTCTTGCGAGTAATGGGATTTTAATTTAAATGAATATATTTTCAAGCATGCCTGAAAATTGTCGTTTAGAATATTTAATGATCCATGAATAACTCTTTACTTTAAATAAATGAGCAAGTGTTTCGGTCATGATGTCATGAATGTAGAGTAGAGTAGACCAAGCAAATTAATGATAGTAGACTAGCATATATAGTTAAGAAAACTCTTAAAAAGCCATTTACGATTTTTGAAGCTCATGTCATAATGCGTACCGAAACCTTTTTATATTTTTTATTTAGGTATTTAGAAAAGTGAATAGTATGGCAAATGTGACTAAAACAATGGATAGACTTAAAATGTAATCATATAAAAAACTGCATTGTCATTATAAAAATTCATTTTAGAATTTTTAACTTCACTAAATGAGATTTGGACAAGATTAATAGAAATGAAACCGCCCACATTAAGGACCACCCTGTATTCATTTATAAGAAGAGTATTTGTAAATAGGCAGATTAACTTTGTATAGTTAATAAACCCTATACCTAGTTTGATATCTTGATTAAAAGCAGTAAGAGTGGAATAAATTTAAAGTTTAGATTAACTTTTAGTTTCATTCCCTTAAGTGTGATTAGAATTATCGCATGTCGTAGTGACTTTTCTTCAAATGCTTCAAATTTTTCCATTGCGAACAACAATTCATTATTAATGTGAGTAGTGTAGGATTACAGCTTTTATATATATATATATATATATATAGCGTTACCGTCCTCCCGGGAGGACCTCGATTGGGAGTACTTCCAGGAGTACTCCCGGGAGTACTCTCAGAAGGAACAGTGGGAGTCCTTCCATCCAGACCTTTATCTTCCCGACTCCCGATATATTAATATGAATTATAAAGAATATGATGCGTTTTAAACTAATAAAATAAAGGAATAAAACTTAAAATTAAGAATATATATTATTGTAGATGTTAATAAATTAATTAATTGAAAATACACGATAGATAAAGATTATTTTAATTGAAAAAATTGAATTTTTAATTATTTATATAATAGAACGCTAATGTGTTGTTTCATTTAAGTAGCATAATCTAATTAAATAGGCTGAAGAAGAATAAATTACATTTTTTATTCAAGCTTTTATGATTATCTCTTAATGGTAATAGTTGTATGAGCTTAAAATATCTTAAGTAATATTACATACTTTATCTTTCTCTGCCTTTATTTGGTGACGTTGGTGTCATAACTTGGATGATAGTGTTAATCAAGGATGGGCGCTTTTG
>VJMY01000502.1:0-54804 GCA_009869795.1 Neelides sp. FZ-2019 | reverse complement strand
ATTGAAACTTACATTAATGAATAGACTTATTTTCGTTGTAATTTCTAGTTCATTTGACCTCTTAATCTTCTCTTCTTCTCATATTTTACTTATTAGATTACACCATTGGACTCTGAAAGGATGATAAAAAATTGTATTGCTACTATTGGTACTTAATATTTTCTTTGTATATAGGATTAAAGTTTATATTAAACTATATACTTACTATAATTAATATAGTAATCTTAAGTCCTTATATAATCTTGAATTTTTAGGTCTCTAGCAATGTAAAAAAATATGCATGGTAGATTATATTTGTATCACATAGCATATCTCTGAACATTTTATACTTTTCAATACCGTCTGTATTTTTTTGTTTACTATTTACATTTTATATTAATATATATGTAAACAGGAGCATAAATGGAAAATCTCATTATTTAAGTTGGTACAATTGTTAAATATTCGTAAGCTAAACGTTAGTCATTTTCTCATTTCCTAACAAAGTATAAAATTCAAATAATCATATGTATTTAAAAGTATTCATTTCATACATAAGTATGTAGGTACTAAGCAGTAACTTTTGCATTCCTCTTTAGCAATCTCAAAATTGAAAGACGTATATCATTTTATGTAATTTATAGTTTTTTGCGTCTTTGCGAAGTGTTGTGGATTCACAAAACAAAAATTATTATATAATATACCTACATAGTTAACTTTTCATCTTTCATTACTAAAAGACCTCAAATGTAAATATTTTCAATTTTTATTCGTGAAAAGGATGTAAAAATCGAATTCAATTCCATTCTTCATCTCTACGCAAAGTTATAATTCTTGAATCGTTTTCTATTTGCAGAGCGTATTTTTAATGAAAAAAGGTTGTAAGGATGCTTCGAGCGGGGAAAAGACCGTTTAATTACTTTTCCCACTTCCCCAAATTCTCCTCTCACATTTCTCCTCCTTTGGCCATCTCGAAGGAAGTGGAAGATGGAATTGCCAAAGGGTTGCCTGTCGTGGCTCTCGAGTCTGCTATACTCACACATGGAATGCCATATCCTCAAAACATACAAACGGCATTTTCAGTACAGAAAATCATACGACAAATGGTAAGCTGAACAAAATGAAATTTTCATTAAAAACATTAATTTATCATTTGAATATGTATCAAAGTTGAGCCAATATCGATAAAAAAATATATATTAAATATACCTCTTTTATAAATTACAAACTCATTAATATTCGTATTCGTAACTCTTAGGAAATATGTACAACAATAGTGAATATTATACAACAGCTGTACCTATATGAACATAAGCACATATAGTTCCTATGTACACCTCATTGCATTGAAAGATGAACAATGTCAAGAAATTATTTCAGAGTAATAAACGCTTTAAAGAGTCTATTTTAAATTTGAGAAAAATCGGATGATTTTTACTCTGTTAAACAATTTTTTGACATTCTTCATCTTTCAATGCAATGGGGTGTATATTTGTTCAAAAGTTAGAACAGAGTGTGATATGGAACTTTTCGTTTAAAAAAAGTTATATTTTTGCGAGGTGTGATTAAATTTATTAAAAGGGCGCCATCCCAGCGACAGTTGGAGTTCTCCAAGGGAAATTGACAGTTGGCCTCACAGACGAACAAATTGAAATTCTCGGGAATCCGTCAACCAAGTCGGTCAAAGTTTCAAGACGAGATTTCCCCTTCGTGCTCTCCAACGTATGTATGGAGCTTTCTTGAATTCCTTCCTCTATAAATTAACCCTAATTTCCTCCACTTCACAGTGGATCTGGGCGTGGCTTATTTCAATGTTAATTAGACATAACAAAACCCTTACATTACCCTGTTCAAAAAATATGTTTTTTAAATTCTCCACATTTAAATCTCGATTTAACCAAAAACGTTTTGCTAATACTCACTATTCTGATTACACGAATTAATTAAAGTTGATGTTAGGATCTTATATATATGAAATCGGGTAACAATATTTTTGTCACTGAAATTCTCCAATAAATATATTTAACTCCAATATCATTAGTATGGATAATTTCATAAGGTTAATTTTATCCTTTTAATGAATTTGATGAATAAAACTGGATTTTTTGACAATTTGATTGCTCAGAAAGGAATGACCGTTTTCCGACGCCAACGCCAACATTATATTATATTATATTTACATTATAAGTTTAAACGTACGTTTAAATTACATTTAAATATAATATTATAACATAATATGTAAATGTAGGGGTGAATGCGTGTAAACTTATATATCATAGCTCCTCAAAACTCACCGGTACACTCACTACACTGTGCACTTTCCTCCTTCTCGGCTCATTGAATTCTCATTAAAGTTGAACAAGAATTAATTTAGCTTTCACTCTCTCAAACTTTGAATAATAAGGGAAAATGTCAATTTTCTTTTAATATATATATGTTTTCGGTATATTTATCATTCGAACTGTCTTTCAATATACCTATTATATGATTTGAATATGAGAGTGTTTAACATCAAATTTATTCAACTGTCATGTATTTCTCATCTTGTTCTATATAATTAAGTTCCCAAGAATCAGGCGCGTATCTGCCACTAGGCTAACTAGGATAAAGCCTAGTCCTAATTTTGGTCCTTTACACTAGATAAAATGGAATTTGTAATAAAATAATTTTTCATAGACATTTTGAAAAAATTTTCTTGGGATCTCCGGTCCAATAATTATTTTAACAAATATTTATGAAAATCTTTCTCTGCACCTCCGATCCGTTGATTATTTTAACAAATAATTCTGAAAATTTTTCTCTAGGCCTCCGGTCTCATTAATTATATTATCGAATATTATTGAAATAATTTTTGTCGGACCTTCGCTTTTTTAATTATTTTGACAAATATTCAAATACATTATATATTTTCTAGAAACCTCCAGCCCTGTAATTATATTTCACGAATATTTCGAAGAAAATTCCTAGAAATATCAAGTTTCTTTAATTATTTTTAACAAATATTCTGAAGAATGTTTAGCTACATTCGGTTGTTATTATTTTAAATAATATTCAAAATAACCTTATATACCTATATGCGCAGGCACTAGATATGATGTGATTTTAAATTTAGCCTAGTTGAAATTTTGGGCTGGCTACGTACCTGCCAAGAACTTCAAAGTCAATTATGATGATTTGGAAGACACGTAAAGTTTCTTTGTTCAAATTTTGTAGAGATTAAATGGAGGAACGACAGTGGCAGGGACAATCATCGGAGCAGTCAAAGCCAAAATTCCAATATTTGTCACAGGTTACTTTTGAGAAACTTTTTTTGCCTTCTTCCTTTCCTTATAACATTAGTTATAGCCTTCATGCTTTTAGATATAAAATGAGTGAATCACATTTATTTTTTATCTTCTCGAACATGAACACTCTTTTTAAGTAGATAATAATGTGATATTATGAGATCGAATTAACTACTCACGATGACTCGTGAGATAGATGTCTCGATCATGTTTCGTTTCTTGGAATTCGGGAAATCGAATTTTCCATTTATTCCCCCATTTTATTGTATTATTACCTAGAAAGGCTAAAGTGCAGTTGAAAAAGTCGAGCTTTCTATTACACATTGTATTTTGTATTGGACATATCAGGTATTCCTTTTTTCTCATCAGATATCAAGTATAAAAAATGTATCTTTATATTCCAATCAACAAAAATTCCATTTATTTCGTGTTTTTGAGAAAAAAAGCTATTTTATCATTTTACCTTTTCTGAACATTTTGCTGTTCAATGCACGATTCTTTGAATGACATTTTCTAATACTTGCATTAACCCACAATACTTTTTTATATGATGTGATCATGTAATACATACAAGGAAATTATACATAACATTGATAAATGTGATTTTGTTGAAGCTTATATAGAGTTTTGTATGTATGTATGTATGTGTAAAAACAAATGTTGGTGAAGAATATTGGCGAAATGTGTGTTAAGATGTGAATGTGCTTTGTTTTCTAATTCCTCCTGGGTCTTTAGAGTATTAAATGGGTCGAATTGGGCTGAGTGACAGGAGGGATTGGAGGAGTTCACCGGGGAGCCTCGGAGACGTTTGACATCAGCGGAGATTTGAGGGAGTTGGGTCGAAGTTCCATCACCATCGTCTCAGCTGGGGTCAAATCAATTCTGGATATCGGAAAGTCACTCGAATACCTGGTAGACCTAACACGCACAAAGAGACAGGAACTCATTTGGGTTATTCACTATTATAATATAAAAGGCAACTAATCGACTACATAACTTTACATTAAGTAACCGAAAACTTACTTATTTTAAGGTTTATGGCATATCACCGCACATGTAATATTGAGATGAAAATATAATTTCAATGTGAAATGCTCAATTCTATCAATAACACATACTTTAAATCTAAAAGTCAAGCGAAATAACTGTGCAAGTTCGGCGTTTAGTTTTGAGATTTTTTAATTTGAGAGACAGCTTTAATTTTAAGCAAAATTAACTTTACAGCTACAGCTTTAATCATGGAACGAACCTTTTCCCTTTTTTTCTTAACAGTGATATGAATTTTAGAATGTTGATTCAATTTAATCATTCAATTAAACATTTGAAAACATTGATGTTCACCAAAATTTTTATTAATCTGTGTTTATTCTTTCAAGAATTTTAATATCAAGAATTTCAATATTTACAAACTAACAATTCATAATTACTTCTAGTTTGTTTAGAATTATTTAACTCAAAAGTGTTCAAATCAGATTTGATCAAAGTGGTGAATTGAAATTTAAATTTGCTCTCGGACCTATAGCTATAATTTAATCACCAAATAATTCTAATTGTATTAATATTTTTTAATTTTTAATCAGTATTTAATTTTGTTACGTTATTAAATATAATTTACATAATTGCATTAAAGTTCGTTATAAATATAATGAATGTTATTTAACTTAAATAAATATATATATAATTAGCTTAAGTATTGTCTTGTAATATTTGGTTTCTAAATGTTTTTGATGTAATTTTGTGCAGAATTATTTGGTGTATTCGTTGAAATACGGGTTTAAACTTTGGGGCGAACTCTACGAGAAGATGGAGACTGTGAATGCGGAATTGAAAGATTTGATTGAAGACTATTTCATTGTGAAGAATACATTGGAAGAGGTTTTCTTGACTTTCGTCAGAATGCAAAGAGCAGAGAGGAAAATACCAGGATGTTGCGAAAATTGCAGCTAATTACTATTCGAACTCATTCCAATTTACAATATTTAAATTATCGAGTCCAATGAGCAATATTAATCTAAAGCTTTTTTTAAAATCAAAGTGAGAATGTGTGAATAATTGATAAATGAGGATTTTTGTGCATGGTGTCAGTGAGACTAAAATATTGCTAAAATGAAATGAAATTAAAAGTATTTAAATTATTTTCAGATCATTCTGACTCCCAGGAACTTATAGTCACATTTTATGCTCATCTTATTTACAATTAGATAAAAAAATCTATTTATCTACAATTCTAGTTTATAATAGGATATTTTTATCTAATAACAATAAATGACTGCGATAATTCCATATAAGAAGGATGTAGTGAATGGTCGAACATTTAACAATTACTTAATTCATAGTTTTATAACAATATGACGCAAATGAGTTTCTGTCTCGTTGCAATTATGAGTTAAAGATTTTTATAATGAAAGATTTCAAATTAAATTTCAAATAATCAGGGCGTTTGGTGAAAATGTTTTTTGTGATATTTTTAGGAGACGGAAGGGGTGTGTGTTTGCGTGTTAAAGGAAACCTCAGCCGATAAGAGCGTTCAAATCAAATTCCCTTCATTTTTCACATCAGAGAGTTCTTTCGAAGCTCCTTATGTTCTGAGAAACGAAGACGAGGCGGCGGAGTTGATTGGATCGGCCAACCGATTCGGTTTCAATTCTGGAATTCTCATCGCAGTGCCCATTCCAAAGGTTACATCTCCTTTTCTCATTTCCTTGCAAATGAAATCAATGCTCTTAAATCCTATCCTTAAAATTTCACTTTCAAGGCCCATCAAACAAAAAATTACAATTCTTGAAATCAACTTTTACACCATTAATTTTAATTATGATTAAACAATATAGTTAAATTTAAAAAAAAACTATTAAAAACTAGGTATTATTTACTAACTACTATAAAAAACTATAACTATGAAATCTTATTTACTATTAAAAATACTTTATGTTCTGTTTAATAGGAAGCAGAAGCTTCAGGAGCAGAAATCGAAGAATTGATTCACGCCGCGCTAAACCGCGCGAAAGAGCTTAAAATCAGCGGGAAAGACACAACGCCGTTTATTTTACAAGAACTAAACCAATTGAGCGGCGGCGGTTCCTTGGCAACCAACGTATCCCTAATTGAGAACAATGCTCGAGTCGGGGCAGCGATCGCCGTGAAAGTCTCTAAATTGCTCCAGAGTGATGAGTTTAGCAGAGAGGAGAAAACCCTTGAGTTGTCATCTCCTATTAAGTCTGTGAAGAAAGGACGAAGCGGAGGGGAAAGTTGTAAAGACGACGCGAGTCAAATCCCTATTCAATTCCCCTCCACTTTAACTCTCAAGGAAGGAAGACCGGTGAGGGAATTATTTATAAAGCTCTTCTCCCATCGAACCTCCCTTCCTTATTCAAGAGACGTTTCCGCCAAATTTAATTTCCTTCTTTTTTTTGCGGGAATTCAAAGGTCGTCGTCGGCGGCTCCTCTCTCGACCTCATCTTTTCTGTCAACGAGGAGATTGTTGTGAGGAAATGAGCTTTATTCCCTTTTTCCCATTCTTTACTTCTATTCATGCTAATTTATCATCGAATGCACGCTTATTGCACTTATGTAATGCTGGCCTTTGAAATCCATATCAAATTGAGCTGAGCTGTTATAACAAAGGAAATTGGTTATTTAAAGAAATGTCGCCTTTGACGTTTTTAATTTCCTTTTTTCATCATCAAAACGGATTTCTCAATAATTATCAATTTTGTCATATTTCCTTCGAGCAAGTTTGTAATCGAGCGTTAAAATTCAATTAAAATGATTTCTCAATTTCGCTTTTGAAGTAGAATATTTTATTTTAATGTCAAAGTAGAGGAAGAATGGAAATGAAGTTTTTAATTTCCTCCCAATTTACATTCGCCCAAGCTTTTATATTAAGAAAAGTTCATAAAAACACAATTTTAATATATTCAACATTTTAATATTCTATTTGGATCCTTAATTAGAATAACTGGGATCTTACATGTGTATGATCGTATGCTAACTCAGATAATTGGGTAATTTTGGTATAAAGGAAGAGTTATATATAGGTAATAAACATTCTAGTTGAATTTCACATATAATTAAAAGTTAAAAAGTTGTTAATATTCGGAAATAAATAGATGATTAAGGTCCTAGAGGTAATAGATGTTGAGTGGGAATTAAATTAAGTCTCATGATTCTGAGTTTATTTGCTCAATTGAGAGATGCAGTTTATAAGTTGTGAAGAGTCTGAAGTGGGCGGGCAATTAGATAGATAATCCATATTCATGTAGGCGGTAATAAAGGGGAAAAGTTTAAAAGTTCCTCCACTCCACCTTTATTCCCAGCTCGCGAACAACTCAACTCTTCAAACTTTCCAACCCACCAGAGAGGATTTGAAAAACTTCCGGGCTTGTCGTTTGGAAAAATGACAAAAGTGTGGAGCCGAGATTTGAAACAATAGAGACTCCCACTTTTATTTTCTCACACACATCACCTTCTTCCTTTTTCAACTCGACATTTCGTATAAATTTATTGTTGCCATTGTTCTCCCTTGCCTTAATCAAATTCTATATCAAATTGTATGCAACGGGTTTTTATTTACTTTTTTCTAGTTAAGTTAGGTTAGGTTTGGCTATATTGTCTTAAATTTTAGTCAGGGTTATTCTTCTCTCTTATCAGGAATTCTAGCGTTGTTTTCGTTATCTTCACTACAGTAAAGTGACTAAAAACACAGACTATATTTAAGTGTTTAGGCAAGATATAGTCTGCTACTAGGAATGTACATTGCATTGTTTGAGTGGTTTGAGTGTATAGTGTAATTTTAGTCGGATATGATATGTTGTATGATTATATATAGCATAAATTAGAGTGTTTGAGGCTATTTGGGATGTTGTGGGTGTTTTGAGTCTTTATCAATGTAGGATGAAGATGTATGAAATTGGATGGGAAGATGGAGACATACAATGTTTGTATGTGTGAAGTTTTCGGTGATGGGGCGTTGAGAGTTTGAATGAGGATTGAAAGGGAAAATCCCATGAACAGAAGACCTGCAGTGTCTTTTCCTGGCATTTGCGGAAATTCTCCCAGGGTGGTCGCAAATACTCAGTTTTTCCCTCCGAGTTTCACTGAGGAGTAATTGCCCATAAAAATCCCACATAAACCCCCGCAAGCCACTTTCCCCCAAATGTACACTAATGGGAGATACTTTTTCTCTCCTATTATGACTTACGCATTGAGGGAATTGAACTTCATTGGGTTCATTTCTTTACATCTTCATTCCTTATTACTTTATAACTTCATATTGCAATTTAATATTAGGAATTCTATATATTTATCATCATTGTGTGCGGTTTCTTGGTAACCAATCAAGTAATTATAAACTATTGCTAAATGCTGCGTAAACAAAGTTTAATCCCCTCGGTGTATTGCGTCCAATTCAGGTGTAATAAAACACACCAGAGTCGTAAAATTTGATTGGGAAATTTGTCATTGGCTAATTACAATCCGACTTCTCTCACCATGAGTGGCTCCCCAATAGAAATTCCCATTTTATAGTCATTTCTTATAAATATATTTAATACACTTGCCATACAATAAATTACATTTTTATTCCTTTTTTTTATCAAAATTTGATAATTATTAGCAATAATTTATTACTAAAATCATTTTTATATTAGGTATTTTCTAACACTGGCCTATAAATAAATACTTATATTTACTCGAAAACATACTGGGTTTCATATGTGATTTTTTATATTTAATTTTATCGTGTTTCGTATATTAATATTCCCAACCTCTGTTACATTTGTAACAGAGGCTGATATAGACTGCGGTATAGGATAAGTACTATCTACCAATATATTTTCATATATTTATTTGGTTTATATATTTGGGTGGGTGTATGACTGTATGAGATGAGATTTCGTTTTATGAGTTGACTCGAGTTGATTGGGTTGTAAATTCCTTTAATTCGTCATGAGAGGGGTAAGATGATATATGGTTAATATTGGGAATGAAATTGACCTTTCGTGATTGTGAGCCATTGGAGCGTCTCTCCACGTGAGGAAATGGAGGTTGGGGAAATGTCTCCCAACCTACTGCCCTTAACATTCCCTATAGATCGCCCCATTAGAGACTCTCGTCATAACCGGAGATTCCTATGAAGATATTATCCACCACGCCCTGTGTTCACTCATCTTTTCACCATTACACAAATTCATACTCAATATAAGAGAAATACTCGATTGAGGAATCCATATGCGTTTTGGAAATTCCAGCTCTTCCCAATTTTTAATGTTTATTTGAATAACTTTGAATATTTATAGGGAATAATTTTAAATGTCCAAGAATCATCTCAGGACTTTTGAATTTCCCGGACTTTTTACTCCGGACATAACTTATGAGAAATAATAATAAGATGTTTTGTGATGTTATTGGGTCTCAGTATGAGTTGTGAAACGAGTTTTCTTGAACTCTTGGTCATTTTACGAAGAGACAATCGAGTTCTTTTAATTTCTCTTTCAAAGGGAATTTTCCAATGGACGTCACCCTGAATGAGACGAGAAGGGATTCTTCATTTTATTAATGTCGGAAGTTTCTCGTCTTGTTAACTTTTTTCCCTTTCATCTCCTTCAACTAGGCGAAGGCTCAAAGGAGAAGTGGAAAGAAAAAAACTTTTTATTTACTATACACGTTTCCTCAATTTTCTCATCCCTCCCTTTCACCAGTTTCACCTCCTTTCTAAAGTCGCCAATTACGTTTCAAATACTCCATTTTTTCATTTTTTCATTTTCCTCTTTCGCATCAGAAGTTGCTATTGATTGAAAATTTGAAATCCAATTTATGTTTATTATATTTATATTAAATTCAAATTAACCGTGAAGAAAACAATATGTAGTTTTTATAAGACTAGGCGTATTTAACAAATGTTTTTTACGTGTTTTGTAGCATGTAGATTTAATCTCTCTAAAAATGTTTTCGTAGAATTAATAATTTACGAAGTTGAGCCTTTTTGAAATGTTTGTTTATGTATTTGTTAGGAATTAAATTTTAATTTTTCCTCCGAAAGTTCCTTTAAAGATTAGGTATATGTTGTAAAGAAAAAGGAAGTGATTGAGAAGTTGTAAGTTTATGTGATTGAATGAAGCTGAGCGAGATTTTCAAGTATTTTTCTTTACTTTCCCAGAGTTTCCTCCATTTCCAGTGGGAGTCGTAAGTGCTTAATTAATTTTTCAGTTGTGAAATTGGAGGCTCAAAACTTTGAGTTTTGAGTTCGTAAATGAATTATCTAACGAGTTTCATTTAGGTTCTCCTAACGGCTTCTCAATTTTCCTTAAATCCAACTTGGGCCAAATTTCCGCAAGGAAATTCCCTTCTCTCCCTCGCGCCTTCATTATTCATGGGAGTTCATGGAGGAGATACGGGAAAATCCGCCGTCGTCTCTCCCGCTTCAACTCACCCATTCAAATGCACTTCGTCGCGCCTTTATTAAAACACTCTTTAAATTGGAGGATCCGCGAGACGCCAATGCCTCCGATATTGATTTAAAACTTTGATTTCTTCAAGAAGGATATTGACAAATGTTCTAAACTTAAACTAATTTCAAATATTCTATTACTTTCCTCGTCATTTGAAACTGATACAAAAGCGCCAAAATTTGAATATTTAAACTTTCTCAAATGCACAATAGGCTTTCACTTATAATTAAATATCATTAAATACTTTAATTATTTGATTCTAAATATTATACAAAATAAATTAAAGACACTTGTTTACGTAGTAGCATCATGAAAAAGAGCAAAATAGTTTTGACATGTAGATTTAGAAAATTCAATTTTTCTAAGTACATTTTTTTGTTCATGTTCGGAATTCATTAAAATACATTTTTGGAATTTCATTCACAAATTCTCTAATTCTTGAAAAGTAGGTTGGAAAGGTATGGAATGATTCCATTTGAAATTTGGAAAATTGGAAAGGGGGATTCATCATGTGGATTTGCAAAGTAATAGGCCCAGAGTCTCCATAAGAGAAAGCTATCGAAATTTCGAATGTACAATAAATAGAAGCTTTTACTCAAAATGTAAGTTAAACTTGTTTCGCCGTCTAACTACACCCAAGAGCCTCTATTTTCACATTTCTCTTTTTACAAAAATTTTCTACCTTACTTTTCCTATTATGTATTAATACATAGAAACCTAAGCCTTTATGGCTTATATAATACATGAAAACAGCGCGAATTTACACATTTGGGTTTCATGTTTATCAAAATGTCTTTTAAAGTCCTTAAAAGTTACCCTGACGCGTATTAAATTACGTTCTCATTACAAATACTCATTAGGTGTAGTTATGGAGAATGTAATATGATCGCAATGTCTTTTTTAGCTTTTCTGGAATTTCCTCTTATGCACATCAATTTCGTCACGTGTTACTGCATGAGATATTTTGAACTTCCACTCAATTTCACTAATGGTTACCGCGAAAATGAAAATGAGAGGATTGGAATCAATGTTAAGAAACTTTTTATTAATAATAATGCTGAATAATGATTCTGTTGCAGAATATAGCTAGTCATAAGTATATTATATGTAAGTAATCATAATATGAAATGTAGTATTAAGTATATGGGAATTGTTGTGTGGAGAAGTGAAAGTTAATGAAAAGACAAACATTTATTAAACATACAAGACATTTAAATACGAAGACTATATGTATGTAGATATAATAATTTAAAAGGTCAAACGCTCTATTATATATATCTTTATATATTCATATATTCTTCTCTATATAGGTAATATATTCATTATATGCAACCCTTGTACAGTCAAGTTGAAATTCTCCCATCCGTTCCCTCCAAAGAGTCACATGGAGAGGCACCATATAATTAAACTTCAAACTTTCCGCCACTCTCTAAACATTTGAAATTGAATCCACAACGAAACCGCGTAGTGTAGTTGGGAAATTCAAAGCGTAATTATAAGAACACAATAACCAAATGTTCATTTATCCTATCATTACATTTCATATACACCAGACATGGTCATATAAATACATTCATTATTTATCTATTGTGTTCACCTAACCTAGAGACATAAAGAACAAGACACGGACAATCCTATAATATAGAATTAAGTATTAATATATGCAATACTTATTTTTAAGATAGTTGCATTTATCATATCTAGTAGCTATATATTGTAATATATATTACGCCATATTATAGTAAATATAAGAGATATACTTATTGGATATAATTAGGATAAGTTCACATGACAACGGATCGAAGACCTTCTATGCTGAAAGCATTAAAATTTAATTACTTTCTCTCTGCCTATGTATACATATATAGGAAATGGGGTACATTGAACAAACTCACGACACAACTACGATTGACATTTATTTAAACACAATTACAAACAGCCTTAAAAATAAACTTTTCACAAAAACAACAAATGCATTTTGAGTGAGACTTTCAAATATCACTATTAGAATCTTCAACTAGCTTAATACTTTACTTAATAGTTATTTCACCATGATATTTGAATTCTAGCGGGTGTTTTCTTCTATTTCTACTTAATATTATATTAGCCTTGAATGAAGGGATTTTTATTTATTTAAAAGTCTTGTAGATTATAGAATTACAGCGGGGAATTACAACTAAAAGTCTTCTTTATTTTATTTATAAAATTGTCTTAATCGTTCATTATTTTTGATTAAATGTGTTTTATTTTATTTATGATTACATTAGTTTAGTTAAATGATTACAAGGTAATTAGGAGTCTAACAATAAATAGGTGACTAGATAAAGGTACTTTTTGAATATTCTCGTAGTTTTTATTCTAAATACTGCGTGTATCAGTTTTTGTTTCTTACTTTTATTAATTCTGAATATTTAAAGATTGCCGCTGCATTCACATGGATGTTTATTTCATATGTAATTTCACACAAAAACAATTAGATTTGATTTCAAACACACTTGTATGGAAGTTTGGTAGTTGAATGAAGAAGCATTGGCTGTTGATTGGAAAGAGACTTGTATTTTTTCAGAAGAACGATGTATTTTCATATCAGTTACACTCAAGATGTATTTACAATTTACTATGTATGTCTATTTTAATGCTACTCAAAATCTCCGCCAATTCCCTCACCAAATGAATTAATTGGCGGGAATTTTAATTTGATTATTTTTAAATATCTCCTATATTTACATAAAATGATAATTAAACTCGTTTTCTTTCGTATCTTTCCTCAATTTCCTCTTTTAACTATTCATTTGCTATATTTTTCATTATTATAATATTTAGATTTTGATTAACGAATTATCAATTATGTTTAAAAACTCTTTAATTATTCATGTGTTTACTCGTTTTGTTTCCTTTCTTTTTGAAAATACATTCACATTGATTTGGAAATTTTTCGCGTTATTAGAAGATTCTTGATTGCCATTTGAGACTATAAAGATTACTATGCATTTCTTTAATTAAAAAATTATTGAACATAACCAAACCATATTATATATTATATTATAAGTGTATCAAGTATGATAGGTATTATATTATAATTGTTTATCCTAATGTACACTATGTGTATCAATTTAAATTAAATACCGAAGCGGCAGTGAACAAACCTTAACGCCGGAAATTTGAAAATGATCAAAACAGGCTTTCATTCAAGAGATAGAGATATCGTTTCATGATATCTCTATCATGTAACGATAAATCTATCATACAATTCACCAATTTCTCTTCGTAAGTTTCGGTTAAATACTTGAATAGAAAAGGTAAAACATAAAAGGCCCCAATACATTAAAACACAAAAGTATTAAATATACATATAAAATTGTAGTGGGTGAGATATGAAATGCGAGGCATTTTCGAATGTTGCTAATAAGGTTGAACGAGAGAACTGATCTCTTTTTTCATTAGACATGGATTTCTCTGTGAAAGGGGAGATTTCCCTTTTATTCTTTCATTCAATGGGGGAATGATATGCCGTGAGCGGAGGATGATGGCCAACTTTATGGAGAGATCGTAAAATGGAGGGATTTTTGGAAGAGGAAAAGCTTAAAAAGAGCAAAGGGTTCATCATTTTCGATCAAAGTTTCATATGTCCCACTTGAGAAATCCCTAAGTGGAAATTCCGCTTTCACGTTAATAACTTTCCCTCGTTTACGTCATTCGCAATATCCTCGGCTCCTGCTCTTTTTAATGAAATCATAATATGGTTGAGAAGCTCAGGAGATTTTAAAATTTTAAAGCATTTAATAAAATCCAAGAAAAAGTCACTAAAATCAAAGAAAAGTTCCGTGACTTTTTTAAAAATAATTAGTGATAATTTTTAACCTTCAATAAATGAATTTAATTAATTAAATGAGAGATATTTATATATAAATAGGCGATTCAATTGAGAATGAAAATTATGAATGGAAATGAATAAATTTGAAATTGACGCTATTTATCGTTTTTTATACATTAGCTGGCTGGAAGCTCAATTAAATTCCCATTACAATGTGGGTAAACAAGAGCTTATTGATTTTCTTTATCTTTAATCATTTTCTAATTAAATTTTATCTTGACATTGTCCGCCCTATTTGGATCCGAATATAAGAGAAAATGAGGGAAAAACCCGATATGCAATGAAGGTTTGCGGAGTTATGAAACTTTATAGTATAATAATTATGCAAATCGAGGTTTACTTTTCTTCAATTACTAAACATTTTCTTATCATTCCAAACCTTATGGTGTCTCCATCATGCAATTCAAATTCTCCTCTTAATATTCATCATCACAGTTCTATATATCCCTTGTTTGAATACTTGTGTGTGTGTGTGTATGTGTGTAATTTAAGTAAACACATTTCCATTTTGCACTTTCCTTATAAAGGTACAATTCATACTTGCGGTTTCATACATGAATAGCTCATGGCTTAAATGGAGACTTAAAATAGGCTTAAACACTCAAGGAATGAAACAGAAGCTCTTTCTTCTTTGTAATAAAACGACGGGATAAATAATGCAAAATGGGACTTGGCGGGTTTTTTTTAAAAAGGTACCTTTCTTCGATTATGTATTGTTACATAACATTTCGTTCAGATGGACGGTCAATCTTGACTTTTTTTCTCACTTAAATTCACAGATTTCACAACTTATTGAATTCCCATTAACTCAATTAGACATATCAGTTAAATGTCGCTTTTGTTTAACATTTTACAGTAATTGTCAAATTGTGAAATGAAATTGTGAAAATTTAAAAGGAAATAAAAAATACAAGGTACACAAATAATACCATTTTAGGTTTTTTTTTACAATATTTCTCACTAGAATTTTATAATTTTATCGATTGTCTGGATTTTGGTTTTAACATTGAGGAGTTTCACTCGTTTCGCTCTTGCTATAATTATTTACATCTTTGTCTTTTGATTTACCACTTGTTGTTTGTTCGTACTTTTTGAACGATCCCGCGTGGATTTGAATTTGATTGACTTGACACAAGAAGCTATAAAATAATTATTTGTCTAAATACTGGTTATATAGTATGTAAATGGTAAATGCGGGATTTTCAAAGGAGAACCTCCATGTCCGAGTCTTTAATATTAAGAGAGGAAATTGAGGAAAGAAACTGTTAAATGTTCGTGGGCGAGTTTGAGGAGATTGGCGGGACGTTTGAGCCGGGCGGCGGCGTGGAATTGTTATTCCCATTCCTCGGCTCGTTTTTCTTCTTTCTACTCGGGCGTCTCAAGAGGGCCGAGCTCGAGTCGTCGTCCTCGTCAATCTCGACTCTCGTCTTTGTCTTGCTATGCCCCACGTGGTTCCCGTACACGACGCTCCCACCAACAACGCTCACGCTTCCCCCAGCACTCACAATGCTCAGTTTCGTCTGCGGCTGCGCAGCCGGATTGTCGCTCGCTTTAGCACCATTCCCTCCTGCCCCATTCTCTCCATTTGAATTCCCCGCCTCTTCGTCTCCCCCTTCCGAGTTGTACAACGCCGTGAGGCCAATCAACTCGTTCATGGCCGCCGTCCTCCCCTGATCCTCCCCGTTGAGCAGGCGGATCTTTTGAATCATCTCCTTGATCTCATATCTCAAAATGGCCAGGAAACAGGCCTTGCTGAAGACAATGATGCAGAAGCCAATGACGAAGAACACCTCAGTCACGTGGTCGATCCAAGCTAGCATCTTTCGCTCGCACCCTTCCCCGTGTTGGGTCACGTGGAGTGAGATGAGCAGCGCTGCCCCGTTCTCCCCTGGTGGATGGTGGAGGTACTGAGAAGGAAGCACGCAGACGGAGTAGGACGAGGAGGAGGAAGACGACGTCTCGGTGGTCACTTGAATCACCCGGGAGGAATAAGATTCGGTCTGGGAAGGGCGGAAGTGTTTTTCCTTCCCGAACTTGTTCCGTCGGGGCGTGTGAGGCTGCTGGGGGCCGGTGATCACGTTCGTGTCAGGGTTCCCAATGGCGGGGGCTATAGGGGGAACGCGCGGCCCGGGGTGGTTGATGGCATTGTTGGGATATTGTTGGAGATGGTGCGGAGGGGCGTAGACGCCGGGGGCGGGGGGGAACAGTGGGGGCTTTTGGGGGGGTTCGGTGGGGCGGCGAGAGGGTCCGGGGTCGATCTCGATGAGGTCGGGGATAGCTGAGACATTCCGCCGCGTGAATGTGCAACACGTTTCAGGGAGTCTGAAGGGGATCGGAGGGATGGTGGAGGAAGAACCGTCAGAGTCGCCGCTCCCGTAGCTCAAACTTCCACTATCAAATGTTGGAGACACTGGAAGAAAAAATTTAAATTGTACTTAATTGAAATTTAAATTGTCATTTGTAACTACCTACTAATTGTAGGTTAATAGATAATCTGTATTTAAAGCATTTAGCTAAATGTTGGGAAACAATATTCTAATTCTAATTTCCCGCCTTATCATTTATACATATTTATATAATAGTATATTGAGAGATTCTTGATTTTGAGTTCCTGACTTTAACTTTTTAGCCTTTTCTTAATTGCTCTTAAGGATAAAAAGCGGCTTATTATTAAAGTATTAATGTAAACATTGCAAGTTCATGAGAGTTTTAAAAGCCGAGTAAAGTTTAAACTTTATGATATTTCTTGCAAGTTTTAGGAATATATTAATATTTTAGTATTATGTTCAATATTCATCAAAGTGCAATTTGGGCTATGCGCTTTATTAAGAGTATTTAAACCCACTGTGTTTAACTTGGTGTAACGGTTAGGCTGTAAGCATTTAATATTAAGTTAAGCAAAAAGCTTCCATTGATGCACCCATGAAGTTAATACAAATTATTAATAGCAAGGATGTTAATGGCGCGAATTTTTAAAATGAATTTGAAGCTTTTGATTTAATGAAAAGTTTAAATTCTTGTGAGAGCCTTCTGTATAAAATTCTGCATGAAATATATAATATGAAATGACCTTTAGATGGTTTTAAATTATTCTTTAACGGAGCGGCTAATGGGAAATTATATTTTATTATTCATTACTCACTCCAGTTTTATGGATAATCCAGTTAGGAAATTGTGAATAAAATGAGACTTCTGGCCGACCAACTCCTCATTATAACTTTATAACTTACATTTAGCTATATAAATTTTCTATAAGAATTCTCGGAGAATTTCTCAAATATCTTAAATATTCTTAGCGGAGTTTTGTATAGGCTAGATTCCTATGCGAGTGTTTGTCGCCTGCATAGGGAATGTTGGGTTTGTAGAAAATGTCGCTGTAATGAAGAGAGATTTGTAAAGGAAGGGGGAATTAATATTCCGGGTGGGTGAGTGGAAGTGAGATTTTGGTGGAGAGATCTTCCAGTTCGTGCGGAACTCCCAAGTCCCGACACACCAAAATCCCTTTGGAATTTTGATGACGGACTTCTTCTGTTTACATTAAAACTGAATTATGACTTTCCTCTCAGACTCCCCTTTCAAGCCTTTTACCCAGCTCTAATTCATTTAGAACTCAAAAATTCACAATTTCCAAATTTCCAAATTTGCAATTTTAATCGCCAAGTTCTTAATTGGCACATTTTAAATATGTATTTTGCTAAATCTGGAATCTAAATCTAAAATGTGCAAACCAAATTGGAAACCTTAACTAATCTTAAATTAAATTATAAACTAAAGTTTGATGTGGGTAATTTATAATTTAATTATAATTTGTAAATCCAACATTTTCGTAATATCTGTCTTAATTGTTCAATTGTACACAGAGGAAAATAATTTAATTGTATTTGTATAAGATTATTGTAATCATAGAAATCAGTTAAGATTAAAGGTTGAAGGTTGAAGGAAGGTGTAAGATTGTTGTTCTTATTATTAAGCATGGCAGGGTTTATTATGGGATAAGAGATGGGGCAGAAATTTGTTAAACGTGAGTTTTTTCGTGTCAAGATTGTGTAACAAGGTGTAGGAGCATGTGTGAATTTAAGGGATAATAGTGGGAATATTTATTAAGACGCCACCGGGAATGTGCTGGAATTAATTTTGAATGGGATTCTTTTCCTCTTTCGCCCTCCTCATGCATTTTTAATAAGTTGGTCTGTGAGTGAAAAGGATGGGAAAACTGGAAAGTGTGTTCTATTATCTTCTACAGCCGGCGAGACTTTCAGCCAAATAAAACAAACTTATTTCTAATGCATGGGACTATTTATACACGGAATAATAGGTATTTTTTAAAAGGTCATCATTATTATTTACTTGTACTCTTCCTATTTTACCAATTTAGGACTTTAAAATAGCCCGGGAATTTCAAGCTGCCAAAAACACTAACTTATGTCCTACAGCTAATGTCAGCTAAATATTTGCATATTAATATTATACAAATTGCACAGAGTTTATTTCTACTAATTTTCTAATTTTACTAACTACATAGGTATAGTACTTTCTATTAGTAATACACACATATACCATGTAGTATATATAAGACATATATGTGATATACTTATGTTACATAAAGTGTTCATGAATTTTTTAATAAATAGAATAGAACATGAACATCTCTCAGCAATTTTTATAAATATGCAATATGTAAGCTTTAAGACACATATATAACTACCTAACTATCTACATAAATAGGAAGTATTGATATTGGAATTGAACATATAAAGATATAGCTAAAGATGTTCTGAGTTTTAAAGTTAGTGCGGTTTCATTTGTATTGATTTCCCCAAAAATAACTCTTGGGTGTTCTTGGGTGAGGAGTTGTAGTAAAAATAGTTTTGTGCACCAGCTGTGGTGTCCGAGATAAAAGAATTTATTAAGAATTAACAATCCGTCCGCTCAAAAACCCTCACACACTCTCGCAAAAAAACCATTATTCGCCTTTTTACGCCCATCTCACTAAGTGAGAGCTAGCGAGTATTAAAAACGTTCAAGGTTCGCGCCAATTCACAACCTACTTTCCGCGCTCGATACATGCAATTATTATTAGCTAAAAATAAATCACATACAGTTAAAATTAACTTTATAGGAATCAATACGACCAAAATATACCATATAAAGGAATCTAAATTAGTAACGATAAGGGGTCTACAGATCAAACTACAAATGTCACAATAATGTGCTATACACCATTCGAGTGAGCTTCGAAAGTTACATTAAAAACTTAAGTTTCGTTTAAAAATACGATATATTTAGAATATTAAAAAACATATATTGATAGACAGTTGAATTTAGTAATAATGTAAATGTAATTTGAACAAGGGAAAGCTTATATGAATAAAGTTTGAGAACTCGCATTTGTTGAAGTTAAGCATGAGTTCAGGCACAGCATGCATGTATATTCTGTATACCAACATATTATTAAAGATATATATGAGTGAAGATGTGAGCGGCCGAGGATGTTTGCCTGCAACTGTGTGTACATTAGTGGGATTAGGATTGAATGGCTGGGAATTGACATTCCTCGGCTTGTGGTGAGTTGGACGAGTCGAGGGAGAACTGACGTACATTTGCATATTTAATGGGAGATCAATGAGGAGAAAGAATGTTCGCCTTTTCTCACTAACATTCAAACATAAAATAATTCCATGCTTTTCCCGGCCCTTCATTATAATCTTGTACAAACTCAGATGTCCCACTGTAATTTAATAATGTACAAAATCCCGACCAACACACAACTTCAATCAATTCCCCTTTTGCCCCTCAAAACTCACTAAACAATTCAAAGAAATCACTGTTATCCTAAAACTTCATTTCAAAATAGATAAGGAACGCGACGACGCGTGGCAGGAAAATTTAAATTTGTATAAATTTGCATAATGTTAATGTTAATGTTAAAATAATACATTAATTTTGAATACTGGAATCTGGAATAATTTGAAACACAGGTACAGATACAAATAATATATAATAATATATTTTTTTACAAAAATAGATTTTCTTGTATATATTTATTTTTTATAGATAAAGCATTATAATGAAAGTTTTCCTAATAAAAAAAATAATTTAGAAATAATGGAAAAGTAATGGGTAATTTGAGTATTTTTGGACTAAAAGCCAGTGGAAAAGGGAATAAAAAAGGAGAGAGTGATGGTTGTATTAATAGGATGAAGTTCAATGTCGATTTGTACAAAAAAGTCTTAAGGATTTGTTGAATTGCGAGGGGATTGAGGGGAAGGAGTCTATTAAAAGATGCCGTAGCGATGAAGTGATCATAAGGGAAATTGGGAAAGTTTCCGAGCCGCAACTCCCCTTTCTTTTATACTCCACTTGAGATGAAGTTTTGTTCGACGGAGACGAGAGTTCCTTTTTATGTAACCTTCACGTTCAACTTATCTCTCCTATTTATCACCCTCGAAGTCTAATTCCCATTCTCTCAAGACATGTCGGCACAGTTTTTACATGCACTACATTTTCAAACTTCCCGCCAATCTCCTAGATCTCATCCAAATCCCCATTTTCCTCCTATTTTTCACTTTTTAATCATCTTCACAATGAATTGGGAAAAATAAGTTAGTTAACTATTTAAATCCTCAATAATAATACAAACACAAATATTGAATTGAATAAAGATTCAAAATCTAAATATGCATCTTACTTGGAGTTCTGTAAATTTACAATTATATTCTCAATTTTGAGAATTAAATGACATGACGCATGCCAGCCAGCCGCATGACTAGTGGAATTAAATGGCATATTTGAATGAATATAAAAGTTTAGAAGAGCATAAAATATGCAAATTTCAAATTTGGCGCGAATGTTTAAAATGCTCGCGGGCTTTAGTGTAGAAAAAACTACTAAGAAAGTTAAGCTTACTGTTAATTTTGTCAAAGTCCGTGGGTCCGTCGAGTCCACAGCACATTTCCTGGGCTTGCAGCCAGTCCCAAGCTTGTGTGAAATCAGGGTCAGATCCGTAGCTTTCATTCAGTCGTTGCTTGAGGGAGGGTCGGAGGTTCGCTTTGATTTGGCTGAGCCGGAAGACCCAAACTACGCCTACGATGATATCACCAATCATGAGTACGAACAGGATCGTCCAGTAAGTGTTGAGGAGACGTTGGTTGAGCCGAATCGCCCCAAGGCAGCCGATCGCTTGGAGCACGCCGCATTGGAGCAACAAAGCCACATACGCGTACAGAAACGTCGGCTGGTACAACTTGACTCCGCTGGAATTTTAAGACCCGCATTTTTATTTCCTCCTTAAATTCAAACTTCCCGCCTTGGACATTAAACTTGTAATGAGCTGTTATTTCAACTTCATTTATTAAGATCCTAAAATTAAGTTTTCGACTTATTAAATTTAAGTTTCTTAATTGAGTTTCTAATTAAATTACACGTTTGGTTTAATTAAAATTCTCCGGTTCAAGCGGAATGCAAATTCAGCATTTAAAAATTCAATTTCTTGCTTATTAATGTCAAAATTACTATTTTAACTTTAACTTTCCTCCTATGCCTATGAATGTTTTTTGATTGCATTTTATGGTATAACTTAATATGACATCAATTAGTCAAATTAAAATCTCAATGTTTTATTCTATTTAAATCTGAAGGTCTTGAAGGTAATTTGAATAAATAAAAGATCCGCATTTTGAGATTAACCTGGCAGAATGAGGAATTTTTTATATCTTGACCTTTCTTTTGCTGTTTAAGAGATTCGCAAGCTATTTTTGCATTTTTTGATGCTAAATTTAATCCGAAACACCCGCGTGTCAAATTTAATTATAGCAAACTTAAGCCTTGTTTATTAATCCTCCAGTTACTCTTTTCTTCCTACAAGTAAAGTTAGAAGGGAGAACAAGATTTTAAGTTTCAATCCTCACGTTTTATTACTTTCAACTATTTAACTTGACAATGAAAACAATCATAAATATGCTTCTTGTCAGATGCAGGATGCAGATGATCAAATCAGATCAGATGCAGATGTAGGAGATATTTACTTGAATAAATCAGAAGATAAAGAATATTTTTATGAGCGAGATTAGTTTTGTCTTACCTGAGCAATGAGATCCTTGGGTCAACGAGGACCGAGAGGGCGAAGACGGTGAAGACAAGTGTGGCGAGAGCCAACACGGTGTTGCAGGCATAGATCCACAACCTGTAATATCTCATTGCATGCTGGTGCAGTGTGCAAAGATCGAGTAAACTTGGAGATTCGGAGAGGAAGCTGGACTTCTCCATCAGGCCTCCTCAGAGGACCCGCCTTTCACCCGGCATTTAACAAAACAAAACATCCCCGACCTCGGATTAAACCCCATCATCCCATGCTACTCCTCCTGTAATACACAAAAAATTCAAAAATATTAATTTACCTCTTAAAACGTTTTTAAAATTTAAAAGTTCCCAGTTAAAATATTCCTTAAATTTCAAACTTTCCACTTTAGTAAACATGATAAGATATCCTATTTCATTATTTTTAAATGTCCCTTTGCATTTCTTGATATTTTAAATTTCCCACTACTTAAATTTTCAATTCAATTTAATTTTCAACATCAAGTTGTTTTAACTAACAATATTCTTAATTAAGAGTTTCTTTACACTTTGAATTTTTTATAATCTGGTTTTTTATGAACACATGATATATTTTTTGAGTTTATTAATAGATGTTTAAATTCTTAGGTTAAATTGAAAAGTTTTTTTTGAATGTTCCCAGCTAAAAGGACAAGTTATATTGAGGAAGATTTTATTCAAAAAGAAAGTTTTAGAGATTTCTTTCTATTTTTTAAGAAATTGTAAGAATCTGAAACGCGACGTTAAGGTTGGGAAGTTGAGAGCTCTTAAGAAGTCCTTTATGTTTTGACTATTTTTCCCTTCTGGTTTATGTATGGAAGAGGTCGATATGTCATTTTTGAGTGAGCTCAGCATGAGATCTCCATTTTTCAAGCAAATTCTCCTCCGTGGATCTCAAGACCTCCTGATGGCTAACAAGAGCTTTGACTCATTCAACAGTTCACTCCGCCCTTTTTTAAACTTCAACTATCAACTACACACAAATATACCAGCCTGGAAACGACATGTGGAACAAAACTTTACGCATTCCTTCACGTCATTTTATTACATTTTTACTCTCTATTTTCTAATATATTTCCTCCTCTCAATTCTAAATCCACTTTTTCAATGTAGCCTATCCTTTCTTGCATTCCCCATCTTGCCACTATGTTACTAATATCATATAAAATAATTCAATTTTGAACGCTTCCTTGAAATATTATGGGCCATGCATGCATGGAATATTTTTGAAATGTAGGTTATTGAATTTGAATATCCCTCAATTCGACCGAAAATAATGTCAATGAAATTGATGCAAAAAAGTATCAATTTCTATTCGATTGAAACTTTATAAAGCGCTATTGATAGTTTCTTCATTAAATTTAAACATGAAGAATTTTTTCTCAATTTTAACATTTTTAAAACAACTTTTTCACAAACACATGCCTATTATTTTATTTTATTTACCTATAAACAAAAACCATGAGTTCCTCTATTTTTTGTCATTTGACTCATTTTAATTATGTAATGTAGTTCATTAATTCCAAAAGACTCAATGTTATTTAATGTCTATGTATAAGTTATAGTCATGAGTGTGTTTCTTTTTATATAAAAATACATTAGAAAATAGCAACATAGCTAGTGAATTTGAAGAACGAGGGATTAGTTAAAGAAATGTTTGTTTGAAGTCAAGGAATGGGAAATTGTCAAAGCATATTGAGTAGGAGTTGAAGTTCATAGAGGAAATTCAATTCCCTCATTCCGAATCTAAACGGAATATTCCTTTATCCCTCCATATAGCTACATATAAAAGACTCGTCTTGCTCAAAGACTCCTTAACTCGTATGTATACAAAATGTATATTTCCTTGTCTAAGCTTTTAACAAGGTTAGTTTTCTTAAATGTATTTTCCCACAGTTTTGCGCCGTTGGTTATAAATAGGTCCAGTTTTTTATGAGCTTTAAGCTCCAAAATGTTTCCTCAGCTTATTGGCACACTTGGCTTATGAAAACTTATAACCTGCTAAACTTCCTATTTAAAACTAGAATTTAACAAGCTATATAATATTTAACTCCCGCGCGGGTTTTTAACAAGTTTGTTTACAAAGGTGGAAATTTAATTATTATGAGCTGGTTATCCTTAGTCATTACACTTTATGTGAGATTTTTTTTAAATGTTGAACATATAAGAAAGTAAACCAAGGTACAAGTTATGTGTTACGTGTAAAAAATTATATGAAAATTAATATGTGAAAAGTAATAATGTTTTTTTGGTTTTACCACTGAATGGTTTAAAAACTTTGGCGGGAATGAATTGAATATTGACTTGATTTAAATTAGGTAGCTTTTAATGAGGTGGGAATTGATATGGAAATTCCATTTGGATCCCTCGCTTTCCACTCAATTCCCGGAGAAAGCTCAATTCAGCACAGCACTCGGATTTAAATTTCACCGCCATGAGAGAACTTTATATTTATATCCCTTTTCCCTTTTCACGATATGGTTCATCTCAACATCTTCCATTTAAAACTCTTAAATGCATTTATATGAATCATATGTATTTAGAATCTTTATACATATATGCAAAATTAATTCAAGTGTCGATATAACTTTAAGTTATATACCTTCTACATATAATATATGTATTTCCTATATTTTATATTTGCCAGTTGAATTTATAAGGATTGAATTTAAATTTGGGGCTAGACATAGCGAATGGGAAATTTGTAATGTGTGGGAGAGTTTATATGTTTTTGAAAGTTGAAGTTCCTTTTCTCGCGATTAGTTTCAGGCGAGTTAAAGGAAATGATTTATCTTCCCCACACTTCACCTCTTAACGACTCTGAGATTTGCATTATTTGCGGTTTTCTCCTCCGCCTCCTCTTCTCCATCCAATTGGGCCGGGTGGGGCGGAGGAGTTTTTTCAATAATGATAATGCTAAATAAATTATTTCTTCCCCAACTTCGACCTTTCCCTGGATGTATTTCGGGAAGGATAATAAATTTATTTTCCTTATCACCTCTCGGGGGACAAGGACAACCTTCGGAGTCCTTCTTCCCGGTTTTTCCAATAAATACACACTAATATTTCCCGTTAAACCACAAACTTCTCATAAAAAAAATTTGAAAAATGACGCTCAAGGATTTGATTACAATTCCTTAATCCCTATAATCCTTATAATTAACTACTAACTATTTCTTCTACATTCATTCAATACGCATTTACTATGTATTAAACTCAACTTAACTCAAAGAAAAAAATTGGCAAAACTGAAGTGAATTCATTAAATGCAAGAGTGTTTTTTTTAACTTAAAAAACTCAATAGTTTCCAAAAATTCCTGCTTGATGATCAATTTTTAATATTTGGATTTACGAGTCAAATCCAAATAGTTTGGCTCTTATATAAAGAATTAAGCAATTAAATTCGAGATATTTCTCAAAAAGTTTATAAAGTGAAAGGAAGAGTTAAAGAAACGTATTATGAAGTTCTATAGAGTTTCTAATAGGAATAATAAAGTAAAGTTTCCTATTAGAGCCCAAGAAAAGGAATCGTCTCGAATAAATGGTTGAATTGATTGAATGGAAATGTGCCCAAGTTTCTCAATATGCTCTGTCTGATCGTGAGTCTATTAAATGCAATAGTTATATAAGTAGAGAAGACTCATTGTGTATTTGGGTATCTTCCGAGTTGTTTAGTTCTCCTTTTCACATTGTTTCCTCCGTATCTTCTCTGGGCTGTAGACGGAGTGAGTGATGAAAAGTCCATTTGAGCTCTTCTTCGCTCATCCGCCCCAATTCCATCCAGTTCCTTCATTCTCCTCCCAAAGACTCTCCTTAGACTTCTTACAGAGTCTTCTTTCTTTCTCGAGGAAGGAAACCAAGGGCCCTTCCCCATCCATCACTTCTTTTCTATACACACAATTAAGTATAGGAACCGCAGTGGTCAAAGGAGACCTCAGACTCCATCAGTCCTACAGATAGACACACGAAGAGACTCTGATGATCAAATGGGCCTTAATTGGGAAGGGAAGTCGAGAATCCAGTTACGTGGGTTTAAACGATTAAAAGACAAAATGCCTTCACCATCTTCTTTTTGTTCTCCCTATACTATTCTCATATATAGGGGAAGTATAGGAAATTTTATAAAGTTCTAATGAAGTCATATGGAAGGCTTTTATTTCGGACATAGTTTTGCTCTTTGGGTTATTAAACAATAAAATATGAAATTGTACAATATACTTATATAGATTTATATTTATAGTTTAAACAGTGAGTATCAAAGTTTGTCTAAACTCTAAAATATAGATATTTGGGATATTGTTGGGGGAATATTGAAATATACCATATAAATTATATCTTGCGAATTATTATTTTGCGATTTATACAGTTATATGTATAGGGTCTAATAAGGTTGTATGTATAAATGTAGGGTGTATGCGAGAGTGGTAGATGTGGTGGGATTTGAGTGTGAGATTTGGACAGTAAGTAAATGAATGGTGACAGGAAAGGAGAATAATTTCCACCTCCGTCCCAGCACATTTCCCTCTTTTATTCTCTTGGTTGAATGAGAAAGTTGAGCAGACACACTATGTCGGTCAGGGGAACCATTTCGGACTAGAAATTTCATATACATTTGCATAGATTTATATGATTTCAATGATTTTAGTAATTTTGTGTATTCACTCATGAATCAACTTTGCAATTTTAAAATTCCTACTTTTTTTAATTTAATAGATAATTGGAAAGCATATCTAATGGTTTGTCTAAAGGTTTATTAGATATATACTCTGAATGTTTGATTGGAATATTCTATGATGTAGGAAAATAATTGAAAAAACCGGAAACTTGGCTTTTGAACAAAAAAAAATAAAAATGGGGATATTTGGGTTTTTGGTATGAAATTTAGAAAATTGAGTTTATAAGATCAATATTATCTCAAATTATTTTCCAATCGTGAAATTTCCTTCTGGCATGAAGGTTATTATAAGAAAATTGGAAAAGTGGGTTTGTGAGGGTTTGGCACATTTGAGTTTCGCCTGCGGAGGAGGTGACGATGCCAAAAACCTTCGCGACGTTTGCCAAAACTCATCTCAACCTTCCGTCGAAGTTTCCTCGGCGGGATTGAATGTGATCAAAGGGAAAGATAAATATAAGTAGCGAGGCTCCCTCATCAATTTATTCTTTCCGATTCAACAGACCTCACAGTTTATTCAATGACGCAATGAAGAGACTTAATTCATTCCATCCATCTTTATCGCCAAACGCCGCAATTCACCCACATTCACCAACACAAGAAACTATTCAATAATTTCCATCAACCATATTTAACACTACATCTTCCAAACACTCCATTAATAATACAATCCCATTTGGCAATATTTAGTCATTTAATTCCCATTTAGGATCATTTCTTCATTTCATTCCCGCAGTATTTATTCATTTTAATTATATCTCGCCGAATTTAGTGTGAATCTAATATATTTTACTTTTTAGCAATTTTTAACATTTCATAGCATATTCAATTCATTGTTTAAAGTTTAATGCACGATTGGCAATATTTAGTATTTAATGCATTGTTCTCAGTATTTAGTCACTCTTCGATTCATTGAGATTGCTATTCAACAAAAATATTAGACTTTCCATTTCTCTAACTAACAATGAATTCAATAAAAAAAATCTAAAAATCCAAAGTTGACACTACACAATATTTATAAAAGATTAATCAAGGATTTTATGTGCTTGACGAGTGAAAGAAGGAGAAATAGCATCGTGAGAAAAAGAATAAAAAAATGAATCTGAGGCATTTAAGCCTTTCCTATCTTTTAGTATAGGATTTCTTTGTGAGGAATCTCTTTGACGTGATCTCGTTGTTCATGATGAGAAGATTCTTTTATTTGTCCGCTCTTCTCCACGAGTGCCGAGGAGAATAATGAAATTAATCCGCCTTCCACTTCTTCTCCTCCGTCTCCTCCCAACCGCCTTTTAATTATTCCACATTCAGACTAAGAAGGTAAAACCACCCAAACACCCCTATGTCTCCACGTCCAGACATAGGGAAGGGAATTGAAAGAAAGACGATTGCTATAGTTAGCAGCACCCGGGATTAGGACGACATCCTCAGCCCTTTCAGGTTTCTTCTAAAGACTCCTAATGAAAGAAGTCTTAGGAAAATTATGTCCATTCTATTATTCCCACATTAATAGAAATTTAATCTCCTCGGCTGAGACGCGGGAAATAGACCAACACACATACTCGGAACCTCACTCACATAGCTCATAATGAAAATAATCTTTAAATTACACAATTTATTTTCATATATTAAATGGAAGAAGAGGGAATTTCAAAGAAGAGGAGTAAAATGAGCTGCCAGGTTTAAAATCCCCTCGTTTTAAACATTTATTAACTTTACATATGTTCTTATTATGTATATTTATGCATATTGTGTGGAAAATGATTATATTTATAAAACTTCAAAGGCTTTTCAAAAGGTTTTAATATAACTCACTATATAACTTGTCACAGTCAGCTACAATAAGACTAGATATAGCGAAGATATACGATGCTTAAACTCAGGTTATAGCCAGTAGCATTTAGTCATAATTACCTTGTTTTAGGTGATTTTGTTGAGATTTTATAGAGATTTGTTTAATAGAGAAAATAATAGAATTTTTGGTTGATAACGAGGATATATTCACATATATTAAATATATATATATATATATATATACATATATATAGTAATGTGAGTATAATGGTAATGCATAATGTGTGTCTATGGCGGAGGGTAAGCGGAGAGGAGTATGTGATTAAATATCATAAATGCCGGAGTGAAGGGGAAAGTTGAGGATCTTCGTCTCTTTGATTACTTTCCATGTCATGAGAGACGGATGTTGGATTTATGATGACGTCAAGGAAACGTGTAGTTGAATATATTATGCCCAGGACAAGACACGTTGTTAGAGAGGATTCCCCAAAATTCCCAGCCTCTGACTTCCTCTCTTAAAGAGCCTTTTAGGGGACAAGGAACATATTTTAATATTTATAATGCGATCTATACGCGGCTCCCTTTTCTAGCGTTTTAAAGGACGTTTAGAAATCCCCGCTACTTTAATTTATATTAGGACGGTTTATATTAATACTACATATAAGTAAAAAAAAGCATAATAATTGAAGGTTGAAATATGAATTGTGTTTATGGAATTACAAGGAATGGTTTTGAGTAGGCAGGGAATAATTATGTTTGTAGTCCATCGGAGGGAATGATCTCCTTAACTCTCCTCCTCGGCCTCTACATTCAACACATTCATCTTCAATGGCTGAGTAGGGAGAAACAGGCAGGAGAATAGGAGCAATTAGAGAGAACGAGGAAGAACTCCAATTCCCCATGAACCAAATCTCCCGTCATTATTCCATTATGTAAACAACAATATATTTCATTAGTTCTCATCCAGATCGCCCTTCACAAATTACTCTCCTCGCTAATATCCTTAGACTTATGTAAGTATTAACCATCGCTTCCGAACAAGATGGAAAGAACAAAAGGAACGTAAACTCAGGAGCTTAAATTCAATATACTCCTCATTCACCGGAGCAAAAAGGTTTCTTTCCACTTCCAAATATGCCTACTGAGTCAGTCTCTGAGTGTAGATTTACTTTTTTAAGGATACCCCTAATTACTAAAAGCATTCAAAGTATTAGGTGGAAGTTTTAAAATTGCTCCGGTGAATGAAGAGTAAATGATGTCTTACAAAATTTAAACCTCGCGCCTTTGACAAATATTTCAAATATATATTTTAGTATTTATTTTGAGAAATTTATAATTCTCTAGCATTAGTAATTCATTTGAACATTGGAAGCGAAGCTTAAATTAATTTCTAATACAAGTTTAATATTTAATAAAGTAAGTTCATTGTTAACTAAGCGAGTAGGGTGTTATATAAATTGTCTTACATTTAATTGTTCCTTATTTTGTACTTTGTGTAAATTTCTAAGCTTTCTGATTTGAATTTCATGATGCGAAAGTTTTAGAAATTTTCTCTTAAGAATTAGGGAATTAAAGATGAAATAACTGATTTGCTCAAATCCCTTCCTTGTTCTCCTTCAATTTAAGATCTCTAAAGCGAAGGAACTAAAAGGAGGGAAAGCGAAGAAAGGGAATTTGAAAGTGCGAGCTTTGGAGGTTTAAGTTTTCCTTATCTTCTTTAATTTGGCCAAGACGTTGGACGAGATGGTTGGGGAGCTGGAAAGGCCGTTAAAGAGACTCTTTCTCCCGTTATGTGTGGACTTAAGAGAGGAGAAGTAGAGAGTCTTAAATGGGATTTCTCCTCTGCCCATCACATACTCATCATCATTATCGTTAAGTTGAAGCTCACTCTTCTCTAAGCACAATTCCGCATTCTGTTTATGCAAATCTCAAGGAATTTAATCCCAATTGTCATAAAACCAAACGTCCTAAGTCTTGTTTTTTTTAATTCAAGTCAAGCTTGTCTATCCAAGTTCAAGTTTTAAATCTTATTTTCGGGCACTTAATAATAATAGTTTATAAAATTTAAAAAAAAATATTCAAAATAAATTGGTATCATTTAAACTGGTCCCTAAAAAATCAAATTTGGCTCCATGATAAGTGAATAACTGGCACCTGGTGAAGTTGCCACTATAATTGAAAAAATGACACCACAAAAAAAGAAACTTTGGCATCGATTAAATTATTTTAGCACCTGAGTCAAAAAGGTGGACATAGTAAACCAGAAAATATGATATTCATGCTAGTGTGTAGATATACTTGACATGTATTGACATATTGATAAGTATGATAACATGATAAAATAAGTAACTATTCATACAAAAAAGAATCATGATAAAGTGAAGAAAATGTTAAAACCTAGAAAATAATTAAATTATGAGTTTATAAATTATTTTATAAACAAGTAATTCACAAGTTATGACTTATGATGGTTGATTAGAAGGGCGTGAACTTGATGGTGCATCATCATCAAACTTGATGGTTCAACTAATAATGCCTTAGAAGCCACCAATTGATTGATTAAGGAATTTTTCGGGGCGTTTACAGGTGGGCCAATTTATTGAAGTTTCTAAAAATTTGATCAGTCTCAATAAGAATTTCAATAATAAATTCTCCAATAAGAATTTAAATTATTAATTATTTCTGTACTTTATTACCCCATTTGCTCAAAAGAACGCTCGGACTCGCCAAGCTCAAAAGATTGCCAGACTCAAAAGATCGTCGAATCAAAATATATACTTTATGTGTATTATATATAAGACATAGTAAACAAGGAATTTTATTTTTAAATGTAAGAATATTGAAATATCATTATTATCGAGAATAATACGATATAAAACTAAAAAATAAAAGTACGGAAAAAGTAACATTTGCATTAATTAAGTTCCTAAAAAAGTAAATTTTTGAAATTAATTTATCAAATTATTTAATTATCGCCATGCATTATTTATCTTTATCCATGTAAAATTTTTTTGGACCTTACTGTCCGCGTAATTTCTAAGTTAGGGTAGATTAGGTATTTTAATGAGATTCTCAAATAGCTATTTTCAATCTATTTACAAAAAATTTTCGGGACGTAAAGGTCTCCATAGTTATAATTGATTTTTATTTTAAATACTTTCTCATGTTCTGGGAGTTTTAGTAGTTTTATTATATCGAAAATTAAAAAAATTCTCGGGCCCTAAGGAGCCAAATATTTTTTAATTATCTAAAATATAAAAAAGTTCTTAGGCCCTACGGACCCGGTAGTTTTAATTGAACTAAAATATAAGAAAATTTCCCAGTCCTGACGGACTAGTTTTAATTGATTTAAATTTTTTGGACTAGCTATAATTGAAAAAAAAACTTAATTCATACTATATAATTTGAGTTATAAGTTTGTCTGTCCCTTGGAATGGTTTGAAATCAACAATATGGCCCGCGAGCCCAAAAATTTGAGCACCTCTGGCTTAAACTTTTCTCTAAAATTAAAATGTCAGTTTCAGTTTTGTATATTTTGTCTCTGGCTTTAATGAGGATGAGTGTAAATAAAATGTTTTGGTCGAGTGATGTTGGGTTGTTGGATCTACATAGGTGATTTGTGTTTAGTGAAATGAGTGGGTTCATTTTTGTGCCCGGAAGGAGCAGGGCGGAGGGAATTCCGGAAGTATTTGACTTTCTACAGAATTTCCTTCTCCGTTCCATGAAGTAGAGAGTGAGAAATTCTAAGCATCTCCTTTATTCATCCGACATGCATTAATAGACAATAGTCGCGAACTTAGAGGAACTTCCCTCTTTCTCCCGGCTATAAGTAACAAGAGCTGGATAATAAGTTTTTTTTTATTGCGAATTCTTGAGCTTTATCTCTCCTGTAACAGGGTGTACGGAATTTGACTCCATTTTCTTACATCTTATTCATATAAACATCTGCTACAAATGATCTGTACCCTTTTTTCTGACTTTTTCTAAACACTGATGCTAAGTTCATCTTGTTTTTCTCAATTTGTAAAACACATTTCATACACATATTATCAATACATACAACAAATAATGGTTTTTCAATTCTATTTATCAACGACATATAAAAGTTTAAAAATGCCCTTCTCTGCATGCAAAATTACAATATTAATTTGTCAATTTTAAAAAACAAGAAAATTTGAAGAGAAGAAGAGAAGAACAAGATTATGTATAGTGAAAAAAATATGAGTTTGAGCAAAAAAGTTAAAAGTAGAACATATGTACTGCTTGTAGTTTTATTGCAAACTATCATATTCATACAATTGTTACTAGGTACATAACATATATGTTTTTTTTCATCTGATGCTTGAAAAGTTTTACATGGAAATATGGAATAATAATATGGAATACAGCTATTCGTAAATAATATAAATTACGTATGGATGCTATAAAATATAATGATAAGTTTGATAACATTCATATACCTGATACACATTTGTGTAGTTACATATAAGAGTGTAATGTCTAATGTAAAAATGAATATAAAGGGTCAAATGAGATAAAAATCCCATGTATCTTGAATGTGAATATACATAAATGTATGTACTTATGTACATATTTTTAGATGAGGAAGAGTTGTAGGTAAATTGGATGGAGAATTTAGATAAGAGGGAATTTGTATTTTTTCTCGAATTTCCTCCTTTGCGAGATTCATCAACTTCCACTTGAACTGGCGAGAAATTTGAAAAATCTCATTCGCCCATTTGCCAAATGGCCCTCCTTTTCTTAAATTAGTCAAGCAGGTTGGAGAGAGAAATGGGGAATATTTTGACTGCCAATTTGTTCCTAAGAGCAAGTTCTCCATTACTATTTAATCCCTTTATCATTTTTCACCCTCCGCCTCGCAACCAAGTCTCTAATGGCCCATCTACATTTACAAGACCCTTTTCACAACTCATCTCTCCTATAAGACCCATATAGGCCAAAATGAGATCTTTATTCATACAATCCATATACACATATCTTTACACTTTATATTTAGGTATACACATATTCTATTGGTCTTATTCCAGTGCATATTCATTCAACATGAATTCCGTATCTCAATATTCTCAATTACACATATGCACATGTAGATACTTTTGTATCATTCATTTACCAATAATCCATTTTCTATAAAGTCATACAATATATAAAAAAACTCTTGTACATTCACATGCATATAAATTATACGTGAATGTGCATATAAAAACATGGCGTATAATCAGACGTATATTTAATATCAAAAAAGTATGTATAAAATAGAGTTATAGTTTTGCCCTTTCGCTCCTAAATAAATATTATATATATGCAAAAACAGATGTTTAAGCAGATGGGGAAAATGAAGGGTCATTTAAAACCCGACTACAAAATTCATATTGATTTTCCCTTAACCTTATTGGCTTTGGAAAACAACATGTGTGGATTGAGTTTTCTGTAATTTGCAAATTGTACGAAATTTCCTTGTATCAAAAGTACTCTTTTTAGTTGGAGCCTTGGAGCAATAAGTTTTAATGACAACATTGTCTCAATATTCAAATCCTCTCTTGCATAGCACCTATAAATGCTTAACTTAACTTATATGTACTTTTCATACAGTTTCAAGTATATTGGATGGCAGAATATCCCATGGACCGTCCAAATGAAGTTCTTTGATCTTTGATGTTCAAATGAAACTTTTGGTTCTCTGAACAACTTGTTCAATTCTGATGGAAATGATGAGAAGGCCGAGGGAGAAAGTCCGGAACTTCCATGTTTCCTCATAGGAAGGCTTTTGTTTAAACAGAACTTTTAGGCCTCAATTGACACTTTGTCCTAATTAAGTCTCATCTTCGCGGATTTTCCGCCTGGGAAATTTGAGCTCATTAAGTGGACCAACAATTTCCAATTAATTCCCCGATATTAAATCAAGCCGGGTGGATTTAAAATTGATTAAATGGACACACAGGTTTTTCCCTCGTGTGTGTATAATCAATCATAGTGAACTGTGTGTTGTGGGAGATTATGCTTGTGTATGTGTGGAGTGAAGGGTTTTAGTTCATCGTCATTGACGTCAGTGCACAAACACCATTTCTCATTATTACTCCTCTTGGAGAGCCTTGTAAAAAAGTAAAGGTTTCATCTTCAAAATGAGACTCCCGTGTTCCCCCATGCATTATCAAGGACCCACGGAATTAAAAAGGAGGGAGGGAAATTTCAAAAAAGTTTATTAGAAACTCTCTTTTGCTTTCATCCTTTTTCATTCCTTGTTATCCTAATGAGCATATCATCTTATTTATGCGTTAAGATACAGATATTATATATTATGATCCATTGTGATGTATTAAATAGTAGATAAATTGTGAACATAACTTTCACACTTGATAATGTTAAAGAATATGATAATGTTATGTTTAACTAAACAATGGAAACTTGAGTGTTTCTAAAAAATCCAATCTTTTATGTTCAATACAAAGTTTAAAGGATCTTTATAATAACCAGAGACGTAACGATAGGAAAGAGAGATGAGACCGGTTCTTAGGGCCGGGACACGAAGTGGGCCGGGACGGGCCTATATAAATCTTGGTACCTCGGTACGTCCCGACCCCCTTGGCGGCCAAAAATTTTTATATTTTTCTGCCTCGAAGCGGCCAGCGCAGATAATTTGAAAAAATTTTCTTGAAACTTTCCGTCCCGTATTTATTTTAACTACCTCGACCATAATTAAGTTTTAACGTAAAATGAGTGAATATATTCCGAGAAATATATTATTAAAAAATTTTCTCTGAGCTTTTGGTCATTTAATTATTTTAACAAATATTCTAAAAATTCTTCTTTCGTCCGTAATTTTTATCTTTTAAACAAATATCCTGAGAGATTTTTTAGGAATCTCAGTTCCCCAAATTGGACATGTTTATGCGTATTACTGGACAGTTTTTGGGGATAGAAAATGAAAAAACTGGGAAAATGAGAGAGGTCAAAGATGAAATGAGAGGTTTAAAGGACAAGATTTCACTGTATTTTATTAGGAATTCTGTCCTTTCCTGACATTTGCCTACAAGGAAAACACGAGTAAATAATAATAAATATTCCTAGGATACGACGCTACACTATGAGCTAATTGAAAAGACTTTCGCTTGACCTTTACTCGCGTAATAATTTTGACAAACATTCAAAAGCATTTTCTCGGGACCAGTTATAATATTCAACTAATTTTCTAAAAAAAATATTTTTTAAGATCTAAAGTTTCTTAATTAATTATATCAAACTTTGTGAAAAAATTTTCGCCCTTAGGTGGTGATTATTTTACTATAATTTATTTTCAAATATTTATCTATATATGCTCGGACTTATAAGAGGTATTCATGAATTTACACTAGATATAATTGGGTTTAAAATCTACTATATTATTTAAAAATTGTTTTTAAAAATTTCGCATTTATAATTTATTAGGTAAGGACCAGGTCAAGAATATTTTCTCAGGGCCGGATTGATGGTCGCTACGTCTCTGATAATAACTTAATTCTACATAAAAGGGTTTAATATTTAATATCCTAGGTGCTGCTAAATATGGTTAATTTACATGTTTGACTAGTTTAATAATGAATATTGTTTTATTTGTTTTAAAATAATATTATAAAGAGGAGAATATGAAATTGCATTATTGCAATAATAAAGATATATAGGTTATACTATAATAAGTAGGTATATATGTAATATATTCAGGGTTGTGACTTGGAAAATAAAATGTATTTTAAATACAAAATACAGCATTTAAAATACTTTTTACATTCAATTGTATTTGAAATAATAAATGGACAATAATATAGAAATTAAAAAATATTATTTGAATTTATAAAAAAAGAAATTTTCAACATGAAATCAAACTAATTTAATTGATTTAAAAAAATAAAATATCTTCTTATTTGTACATATTAATATTCGTATTGAACTTTTTATAAGTAAAATTGGAAATTGGCATGGGAAATAAGAAATAAATTTGTATTTTAAATACTTGCATTTAAAATAAATTTTCTGACGGAAAAAATATTTAAAATAAAAATATAGTATTTTGTATTATAAATACAGTATTTGTATTTTATCACGGCCCTGAATATATTAATGCGGGAACATTACAAGTTTGAATGATAAAGAAAGTTTTTTTGGCCGCCTGAAGGAATGAGACGGATGAGATGAAGTGGATGATTGAAGAGATTCATAAACCGCCGTATAAAATACAATTTCAACAGTCAAACAATCATATTTCATATGCATATATAACTATAACTTATATACAATCAGTCATGTATATGAATGTATATGACTCATAATAATATCATTAATATGTAGTATGCCATATGTGCATATGATCTATTGTCTATTACAGAGGATAGAATCTCCATATAAATGAAGTAAATTCACTCTGTTTATTACTAAAGAATTTGAGATGGGAAGATTTGAAAGTTCCGTCTCTTCAATTTCCGAGGAATTCTTTAGAAGAAAAACAAAGGAACTCGGGTGTTTTTGCATCTTTGAACATTTTAATGCACTTGAGTTCAAATTCTCAAGTTTAACCATATGATTCTATAGGAGGAAAAGCTTATTGAAGCCATTATTACCCCAAAGCTTATGTACTAGTGCTTAGCTGACGAATGCTTATTTATTCGTGAAGATGCCATAGCTTGATTAAAAATATACGGATTTTAAATAGATTCCTCGTTCGCGCAATTAATTAGGAGAGATTATAGAAAGCCACGAGGCAAAAGATTAAATTTCCTTTATTTAACATTTAATAGATGCTTGTAAATTAAGCTGAACACTAGAAAAGCCTATTGATTCTACTACTAATTAATGCTAAAACATACATAAATCTACAAATTTTAATACGCTATATGTATTTGTATTACATACATATAACGATATAACATATGAATCCGAAAAATAATTTCTTTAGTTTAGTTCAAATTATCCCCCATATACACAAAAATTATATTTATTATTCATTAAAAAGACCGCATGGGTTAACAAATGAGGAATTCACCGGAATAACAAGAAAAAGAGTGTTTATGAAGAAAAATGTTGTCGAGCAGCGGGAGATTTGAAATTAAGTATTTATTAAATGTATATGAATGTATGAAATGCGGGAAACCCGGGAGAGTTGTATGGAAGTGGTCAATTGCTTGGATCCTCCCACTTGACCTCCGATTCATCATTGTGCGAGTGTCGTGAGAATGGACGGAGAAAGCCAAGTTGATTGAGGGATCCAACCCCGCCTTTTGACACTCCGCCTCCTTCTCATTAAATCCAGTAAAAGACTCAATTATTCCTTTCTATCAACCCTACATGTAGCATATAATATGCTCTTCCACCAAGAGTCCTCCTATAGGTTAGATTAGGTTATACAAGTCCAAATGAAAGGAAATGTGAGGAGTCAGCCTTCATTTCTCTCCGAATTCTTCAGTTGCTCCGACTGCTCCAATGGGAGATTTAAAAGGAGGCGAATTCCATTAGAATCTTAACAAATCACATTATTTTCTATCACTTCCATATTCCATTATAACCCATTAATTTTGAGTTCGGTGCGACGTTAATTTGACATAATGTATTTACCATCTCCTCCAAATCTCATTACAGTCATGTTTAAATCTCATTATATATTTACTCTTTAGCACCATACAATTGAACAAATATGCTTAACCATTTTATATAAGCATATAATTCTATAGCTCGTTAATAATGTTTACCATTCTACTAGACTCTGCCAATGGGACTATTCATATTGACTAAATAATGCGCAAGAGGTAATTTAATAAATTATATTTATTACAGAGGGAAACTTCAAAGGATATAATATCTTTTTACTCATTACATGTATGAATTCTCAATACCATGTTTTATCCTGTATATATGTTTAACTTTAAGTATTTATATTCCGAATCATAAAATTCATACATAGTTCATAGTATAAAAGAGAATCTGAAGATTCTCATTAAATATGAATCCAATACGATGCTATATGGCGGGGCTTATAAATATAAAACGGGTTTTATAAAAATCTTCGGCGGGAAAAAGTAAAAGGTCTAAAGAGCGAGTAAAGTGATATAGCCGTCTAACTTGTGTATAAGTAAAGAGGGAAAAGATTAAAGGGACAATGAAATTGGATCACCTTGTGTAAAAAGACCCCGGCGTGTCTCATTGTACGTAAACGAACCTTATGGTCATTGTCATTATATCTATCTCCGTATAGAAGCTCCATCCTTCAAACTTGTATATTCTTTCCCCGGCCTTTGTGTTATTTAATCCCATCTTCTTCTTACCTTTCTCTTCCACTGACTCGTTCGCTCGGTGGGTAAATACTCTTATATGGTATTTACGGAGAAATAAGTACAAATGTTCGGGTTCCCCTCAAGACCAACTAATCGCGTTATTATGCTCCCATATACTTCTATTATGCTAGAATAACTTTAAATTGACAGTAACTCTTATAGGCATATATAATAGTTTAATAAAATACCGATTTTATATTGAAAAGTTCACCTTTGAGAATATATAAATTAACAAAGACACAAATATTGTGCAAATGTATAATATACATTTATATTATAAATGTTTAATATAAATTTATCGTATAATATGTTGAGTTTTTTTGCTATACTTGGAGTATTTAACTATGAAGTTAAGGGATAAATGTATTTGAGAGATAGGAGGATTTATAGGTATATTATATGGAATATAGAGTAGGTTCTGGGTGAATTTCCGAGTGAGAGGAGTGAAGGGAAATCCTCTCAACTGTAATACAAATCTCTCCACAATTGAGTCCCTATATACACTTTTTCGAGTAACTTTTTTCTTGGGTCTTTTCCCCGGAAGAGAGACTTGGAATTTTCTGGTCCTTTCATCCTCGCTGGTCGAGGAGTGATTTCCTTTACCCACAATCCGCCACTTTCCCATCAACAACTTACATTTCCTTCGCATTGGACAATTACTTATTCCCATCTTTGAAATTCAATACTTCAAACATTGCCAAATCCTTCAGATCTCTCGTCACTATTAGCAAAACTATCTAAACAAATTGGCTTTTTACTCATTCACTCCAAATTCATACAAATAAACATTGCGTGGGAAAATTTAAAAATATTCTAGAGTTTTCAAAAAATCCCCACTATTTTAATTCCTCATGCGGGAAACTGACAGTTGACAGAAGTGCTCCTAGTTAATTTCGTTATTTAAAAGCCAAGGATATTAGTAAATATACTCTATAGTATTATTATACATAATACAGTGACATCTATGTATCTATGTATGTGTGTATGTATGGTGGTTTTGTAGCATTTTAGTACAGTTGGTAGAATGTTCAGAATGTATAAGTGTAATGTTATTAAGATTGTAATTGAATTGTTCCTTGTATTGTTTGGCGGGTTGAGAAGTCGGGCGTTGAGGCTTTAACGAATGACGAGGGAAAATCGATCCAGCCCAGTGTGTTGTATGTTGGGAGAGAAAAAGCTGTTGTGGAAAATCCCCGTATAATATTCCCATTTCTCACCCATTTGAACTCCTTGAGTTCTCGACTTTCCCATGCTGTTAAGAACGGATGTTCCTCAAATCCTCAGCTCCCATCATCTTAACACAGCTCTTCTTACAATCCCTTCCTTAGCCCGCTAATCTCATATAATATCATATCTATTTCATATATATATATAAACAGCCAGGTTTAATATCAAATAATCTTTAATGCATCTCTACATCATATTCACATATTTACTTTGTGAATGTGTACTGTACAGCACAATAAATGCATAGATTTTTTTCCTGTGTTTCAATAATTTTAGGGAATGTTAGGATAGGAAGTTGAACGTTATGAATTTGGCCGATGAAAATTATTTCATAGATTTTATATAACTACATTATGTTATTTATGGACAAAAGGAGCTTGGATGTATCATCTATCAGACTGTGTATGGGTAGATATTCTGTGAATTTTTGATTTTTGCATGATGGGACAAATTTCATTTCTTCCAAATTTCCGAGCGCGTATCATCTCCAATTTCCTCTGCCGGGACTACGTGATCCTAGAGAAAATTGATAATTTTTCCCGGAACTTCCTTTGCCGTTATACTTGAGTTAACTTGAGATGATATTGGAATTGCTTCCACATACGGCTATTTTGGCTTTATTGGAAACCCATATAGAGGTCCAATCTTCAAAATGGTGACTGACATACTGCCCAAGTTGGTATGTATAACGTCGGCTCCATTCACATTTTCATTCCTCTAGGCCAGATTCACAATTTTAAGACTTTGAGATCAAGGTGGATTTCCCCTTAATAACTTCACATTAAAATTCTTCATTTTTGAACATTGGCACTGTTACATGAAGAATAGCACCAAATTCAAAATTTGAATTTATGGTCAATTCATTTTTTAATTCATTGTGTGCCGAACTGTCCGAATGTCGAACAAATTGTTGTACGTGAAAATAGTATGTAGTAAGGATTTGTTTGTAGTTTGTAGTAAAAAAAAGGAGATAAAATATTTTTAAGGTCTGAGGAGGATTTAAGAATTCATGAAGTGACATTATGGGAAACTCGTAACGATTTCCAATAAAGGTATATGATGGGGAGAAAGGTAAGGGAATTTCCAAGGTTTCTTGTATTTCTATTTACTCTGCCCATCGAGACATCTCACTAATTGCAGGGGAGGAATGGGAAAACCCCATTGGCGACCATCAATGTCCTTTCACCTAAATTACACATATCTTCTATTGATTGGATACTAACCATAAGTATAAAGAATATTTCACTCATTGCTTTCAACGAATTTCCTTTATTTTTCTCTGCTTCAATAAGAGTCTGAATATGATTTCAAATTTCGAGTTTTTTCAACTATAAGCAGAATGCTAAATTTGTTTTGAAGAAAACATTGTTTTTACAACCAATGGAGGGTTTTATGAATATTTAAAATGTACTTGGAACATTGAAAGAAAACATGAAGTCCATTAAACCCAATTCAATTAATTTCATAAATTTTTTCTATAATAAGGGGAAATTTACTGTGAGAGAACGACAAATTTAATTACAATGGCATGTGAATGGACAGCTTGCGTTGTTTGCTTTTACTGCCATTTCTTTCCATTTGGGTTCATTTCAAAGATCCGACTGGGAATTTGAATTATAATTCATACAAATTATCTACGCACTAATGCAAAGTTAAAATAAATGTTTTTTTTCTACGTTATTTTCTTCTTTTTATTTCTACCATCTCTCGCTCAAATTTATTAGTAAGTAAATGCAAGAAAATAATCGAAATTTCATGATATATAATGTATTTGTATAATTATACTTATTTATTATACAATAAGTCAACTAAAAATATAATTAGGATTTTCCCAAATGGTAAAAAACTTTTATAATTACATAAAGTTAATATAATATGGCGAACATAATTAAAGTGATAAACATTTTTTAAAATAGAAAAAGTGTTTTGAATATCAAATATACACACTTACATATACTCGTATATTGCATTTTAAATAAACTCATTCGAATTCAATCTATTCTGTGTTAATGTGAGATGTGTAAGAGCAAGCAATGCAATAAAGCTCTGCTCTAATTCCTTTAAGTTAGCTATAAGTTTTAGAAAAGTAAAATCGTAACTCAAGGAATCAAATTAATTCCACGACGTTTCTTTTCAACTTTTAATGAATCGAGTCATCAGGAGTGTAATTACCTCTTAATTAAAATCCCATTCATCAAGGTAGTAGGGTCTCCAGCCATCCCCTACAATTCCCGCATTTCAAAATTAATTAATTACGATGAGAAAAAAACTTTTTAATACGGGCCCATACACAAATGTTCGCTTAATAAATTGAATTATTTTTTCCTATTACGTTTAGGAACATCTCAATTTAAGATCTACTTATGGGCAAAATGCCCATAGGTAGGCCCATCAAATAAGGATTTCATTCCTATATAACAGATAAGACAAAATTTATTTTAACACTAAAAATCTTATATATCTATAATTATACATATATTTAATATGTTATATATATATAATATGCATAATAATACATATAAATCGTTACCATCTTCCTTTTCTTTTTTATACGAAGTAAAAAAGCGCATACATAATCGAGATTTTTCTAAGAGAAAAAATTGTTTAGCCCTATAGATATATGTAAGTACAAAGGGTAGCTGAAGGAGAAAGTTTCTTTTGGGTGAAGCAACGTAGGGGAAAGTAAATAAGCTTTTTTCAATTATTTTCCTCATTGTGAAGGAGGTGGATTAAAGGGGGAATTTGTTCCTTGACGTGACAGCCCAGTTCCCAGCAGGGGAAAGGAAGAAGAGAAAAAAAGAAACTGGTGGGAGATTTCCCTGAAATTCACTCAAAGAGATAATTAAGATTTCATGGAGTCAAAAAGAAAAGTAAATATTTTTATAATTAATTCCCATACTTCCCAGCTAAATCCTCATCTATAAAACCTGTTTGTTTAGAAGCAGGGAGCTTAAGAGGGAAAGCAGATAAGAAATCCTCGTACAATTCATGAGAATATTAAAGCCAAAGAGAATAAATCCCAGAGAGATAAAGCCGTTAAACTCCGACCAAATATTTTACGTTCCTTAAAACATTCAAATCCTTTATGAGCAATAATTACGACATTGTTTGTCTTTCATATGGAAAACCTAAAATCTTCATTTTATCTCCCTTTCAAGTCCTTAAATAATGCATTAGAATGCTTGCCTAAATACAAAACTCAATTATGCATATACAATTTAAATTATAGAGCCATAGCCCTATGTATATTTGCCCATATAATTGTAAAATAATGGACTTTCCTTATTAACGATTAAATCCCTTCATATTTTACATCTATTTATGCTATAAAATTGAGTAATTCAAATGCTGCTGTATCTGAAATTGCTGAATTTTAAAATCTATTCCTATTAGACTTAAAAATTTATTGAGCATTAAGTGAACCTGGTGGTGTTTATATGCGAAACATTCATCAGATCACATGAATTTATGAATGAAATATGTGGAAGTGTACGTTAGAAATAGAAATAGCAATAACTAGTCATAAGTATTTTGAATTAAGAATACAAACTATACGTAGACTATAATGAATGTGGGAGAAGTGAACGAGAGATGACGGCGGTGAAACGTGAAGGAATTTCATTTTATGACTTTGAGCGGAATGTCTAAATACGCTGTTTGTCTCTCTCTCATCACATTAATTGAATATGAGTCGTAATTTCTCTGTAAATTAACCTACAGCTACAACGACGGCATAAAAAGACCATAAAGGTTCTCCCAGAATTATTTCTTCATTTATTTTCCTCATCTCAATAAATACAAAATACAAATAACAGAACAGCCTCAACTAGATATATCATGATACTAATACATGCATAACTACATATGTTTTTATTATTCTCGAGTATGTGTGTTCTGTATACTCCTTATACTCCCTATATAGTACACTGCTAACTGCTACTCGTAGCATATACACCATATAAACCTTATGTATCATGTATTTTCTCATCAAAACCTGTGTTTTATATTCGTTTACTTAGCTTTTGTATTTATGGAGACGAGTCTTAGCATTTCGTTGAGTTAATATGTACAAAAAGGCAATGATAATCTCAAGATTTGAAGATACTCAGGACGATATAGACTTTTATGTCTTGTTCTGAAGAATAAAAGGGGCTTGGACTCCAAGTTTCTCCTTGGAGTGATAAACGATGGATAAAAGAATAAAGGGGGAATTGAGTGAGAGTTGGACGTGTGGTCGTATTTTGCACATATGTAAGTCCTTGGGTGAGTTAGGTGAGTCTTGGGGAGGATTTGTAATATTGGGTGTGTGAGGTTTGTAAGAATGTCGTGAGGGAAACACGCAAAGGGATTCATAAATAAATTTCCTCAATCAAACACGATTCCCCAGACTTTCACTCACTTTTCTCTTCCTCAATGAGTCCCAATTGGGGATTAGAAGGGAAGAGATAAGTGGCTTAAGACTCCTCCAATAATGAAATTAAAAATTTATAATCAAATCACTTCATTATTCATGAAACACAATGAGATAAAAAGTCATATCATATCTCAATTTGACAATAAATAGCCTCTTAAAATAGGCTCTTAAAATAGAGCATAAATTACTATTTCACTGCATTACTTATGAATTTGGTTAATTCCCGCGATCAAGGAAAACGCGCATTGTTTCTAAATACATATTGCGTAAAATATAAGACAATTTAAAACGGTTCGAGATAAGGTTTAAGTTAGCAGTAAAGTAGCTAAGTAGCTATAGCTACTTTAGCTGTATAATAATAATATCGAATTATAAATGTATTCAAAATAGATAAAGTATTATAGAATGTTTTCAATATATAGGTATGGTAAGGTGTATAATGCGTCTATGCGTCGTCATATATGAGATATGAGTACCGTTATCTTTCGAAAGCGAGCCGGGGCTCTCTTTAAATTTTTGGTGTTCAATGGGGGGGGGGGGGGTTCCTTGGAACAGGGCTCTATCCTTGGAACAGGGCTCTATTTCAAATAGGGGCTTTCATTTAATTATTATTTAAATAATTATAGATTTAAATATACTTATTCAAAGAATGAATAAATAGTTTAATGATATCAATGAATTTTAAATCAAAACCAATTCAAGCATTCTTTTTTTCTATTCCCTAACTTCTTTAGGTAGGTAGATTTCACAAATTCTAGTTAAGAATAACTTACAAAACTTCAAATTTAAAAGAAATTCCATATTGTTTTTTGATATTTGATTAATTTTTATAATAGAGAATAAAAATAATGTGCAAATAATCAAATTAGCATATAAGACACAAATGAAGGGGATATTGTATTAAACAAGTGTAAGGGGGGGGGGCTTTCTTTCAAGTCCGGGCTCTCTTTAAAAAATAAGGGTTCAAAGGAGGACTTCCTATCCAGCAGGGCTTTCTTTCGAACAGGGGCTATTTATCGAATGATAACGGTATATAAGTCAATTTGTGAAATGTAGGTATGATGAATTGATAAAAGAGCGGTGAGATAGTCGATGGACACTTTGAATGAAATATTACCATTTACTCAATTTATACAATATATATAACAAAGGTTATTCCGCTTGATTTCCTATGCTTTATACTTATTTGGTTATATTATAGATAAGTTCTATGATTATAGGGGCAATAATTTAAATCTATGAGAGGTTTTTCGTCCTCATGTGAGAAAATCAATCGGGATGATCAAAATTGTAAGACATTTATGTGTGAATAAGTGAAAGGTATTGGGAGTGCGCGAAGCCGTTGGGGGTTTTTCCCTTTTCTTTACTCACATTGAGAGATGTGGGAATCTTTCCTTCTATTTGTCCTTATTCTTTTCTTCCTTTTCTATTTCTCGTCTCCCTTCATTTGTCTTTCTCCCTTTCTCACCGTTTATTATCTCGCAATTCAGACATTTATGGAGACATTTGACACTTTATGTCCAAATATACACCACATTCTAATTTATATAAACTACGTATTTCATCATCTATATTACTCCATGGAATGTCTCAAATCCTAATGTCGTTACCATTGACAACAGCACTTTACTTGAAGTGTATAAATTATAGGCTACAATCTACACATAATATATTCCTTGATATTTAATATTAAAATATCGATATTAAAAGTTGTATTGATTTAGGGCTTTTTTTATAAGATCTTACTTACAAGTATTTTTATATAATGTCTTACTTAAACATCGTAAGAAAATAGAAATTATTAACTTGTAGGAAAAATTGAGCTTTATTAATGAATAATATAGTGGCAAAAGAAATTGAGAAAACTAGGTATTTTCAAATGTCTGATGTTATTGATAAAGGAATTGCCTGAAATTGTATTGCATATGGTTCTTGTCCAGCGCTGCTCTTTCATTCCATTAGGAGTCGAGAGGGAGAATTGACATTAGCAGGACGGACGCCTCTGGTGAACATCCGACCCTTCAAAAACTCTTTTAATAAAAAGGCTTTTGAAAGAATTGATCGAGCGACCTTCGGATCTTTCAAGTTTCTCCGTCAAAACTCTCCCTATGTCAATCCCCCTTACCAAACTTGTGAGTTTCTTTGGACTCAAAAATATTTGATGTGTACATCGGAGCGCGGAGATGCTCGGAAATTTACCAAATACCTACAACGTCTCTATTCAAATTTCATTTAAAAGGAAGGACGAAGATGAGGAGCGGAATTCAAAAAACGCCCGTTAAGCCCCCGCTACGACTACTCCTTTCATCTCTTTGACTTTATAAGGGAATTCAATAGGAATATTCCTATTCTTCAAATAGGATTTAAAAGTTACCTCCTTTTCATTTTTTCCATTTTCAATGTTTCCGCATTTTTTTCAATTCCCCTTAATTTTAAATTTTACTCACAAAATTCGCCAAACAGTTTTTATTATCTTTCAGTCATGATCAAATTATCATAATACAATGTTCTAAAATATGAAAAGATTTTGAAATTTAAACCAAATTTGTAACTAAATTCTGAACAATTTGGTTTTATTTATATTGAAATTGTTTGAACTTAAGCGCAATTTGATCCAAAATGCTCTAGGAATTTAAGTGGTTCGTTTACAATGTAGTAAAAGGAGTTTTGGTGCCTTTAAATTTTTTAACCATTCCCTTTTATTTTCCAGTAGAGTGCAAATGGCGGTTTAATAGAAAATTCCGGTTTTCTCCCTGTTTACGAGGAAGAAAGGAGAAATCCTTTAAGAATAGATTTGTCTAACCATCCCATTACCCCAAATCCATTTTATGTGTTGTGGGGGGATTAAAGGAATTTTTTTTCCTTTTTTCTCTCTAGTGAAGGTTACAAGTGAAAAGGTTGTCTCACATCGACGCGTCTCCAGTAAGGAAAAGTTCCCCTACTTTCCAAAACTTCTCTTTACATTCTACACACTACACTCTCCTTCTCGATCCTCACACAAATAAAACAGTCTACAATATAGACGAAAACGCTATAGCGGCTTTTAGCCACCATGGCAGGATATAGCATCCTTATAGTTATAATTCTCTTATTCCTCCCATTTATACTTAGTTTCTCACAAAAAGGATATAATGTCCCATGCTTTTATTTATATTCAATGGCTTAAACTACATAACAAATATTTACAGAAATACATTATGGGTCTTTTATAAAGCGATAAAAATGTTCAAATTTTAAAATGCTACCAATATATTATATAGAAAAAAGTATAAGAAAATCGTTTGTCTTATCGTTAGTTTCGTTAGTAATGTACTTAATACTTTTATGTGATAGTCTATAAGAACCTAGAAATTTATATTGTACTTATATATGTATAAGGCTCTACATAATACTAATATGTATGTATGTACATATATATTGTGTGAATTTTAGTATAGGAAATACGGTTTCACCTCCACAATTCACGGGATCAAAAGTTGGTCGTGAATGGGGTGACATACGAGGGCCTTTTGGCATTAAAAAGGAATCTTTGGCCCTTCTTTCCTTCCACATAATGGGGGAATAAAAATGTAAGTTACAAGACCGTCCCAATGAACTCTGTCACTTCCCAACTCCTTCCTCCGTCTATAATGGCCAAAACGAGATTTACGCCACCTTTATATTTAAAATGAATGGAGGGAAGGTAGGACTATAAAACAAGATCTCTTTTATGACCCCGAAAAGAACACTACAACCAACGGCATTGGAAAGCTACAAGAGATAAAACTTACTTTTTGAATAGAAATTTATTTCCCCTATATTCCGCACGCATAACATGCTTTACCAATTTACCATATGTTATTTGCTTGTCTGTATGGGTATGATGTATGTAGTTGTATAAAAATTGCCTTATATATTGGTATTTACTCATTGTTAGTATTTTGCATATAGTCTCTTTGTTTCAATGTGGGTTTTGAGTTTTAGTATTATCGTTTCCATAGAGACAGGCTTTGATATGGTGTGTATCAAAAGTTCCCATATGAATTTGCCTTCATTTGAGTCTAATCGTTTTGAAATATTGAGTTGAAAATATGCGTCAAAACCCATAAATACGAATTTTGAGTTGAAGAGAAGGGCAAAGGTCTTTCAAAGATTTTCCTATTTTAATTTCATATGGTATGAATGTATGTATGAATCATTCATACGATATCATATGAATCATTGCTATTCATACGTAAATTCTCAATATTAATACAAATTATGAGAAACAGAAAGAGAAATATGAAGATTCTGCATGTATACATGTAAATCTATGCTGATTATAATAGCTTATATAATTGCGTATAAGCATAGTAGTAATAATGAGGTAAAATGGTGAAGTTGAAGTAGATGGTCTTAAATTCTCTATTTCACAACATTAATTCCTCATAAACGCGCATAATTTGGGTATTCACACTCCTCTGGTTTTCCTAACTCGATTAAAATCATTTGACTCGTTTGATTGCAAATTCTTGCGTCAATTCAAAAGGAAAGTCTGGCTATGCTGAAATGAAGGCAACGTATTCATGGCATAATATAGGCTTGAATATTTCTATATAAATGCTTCGAACTCTATTAAGAATTTTCACATTGCGAGGAGGCTAATTTAATTTAAGTTTAATTGACGAACATATAATGTCCATTCAACCATCTTGTATAATTTTAATGACAATTGAAGTAAAACTTGGCGGTTGAAACCTTTTAATATCTATTTAATCCTTTAGTCATGATATAGTCGATTCTTATTATTCATATATATATCAATCACATTTGATAGAAGTTTATTATCTACAAGATTTTTTAAAATTGCATTTACAAATATAAAATATCATTTCATTAATTTCTAAAATTTAGTATTAGAGAGTAAACCAAAGACTATAAAAACTTAATAATAATTCAATAAAATAAAGATTGAAATTGATATTGAAATTCCATCAATATCTTTTTAAAAGCGACTGTTTATTAACTTATTATACATACAAACTTATAGCGAATTTATCTTTAAGGAAATACATTAATAAATTTTACATTATATTGCTGTTACAAATTTATTTGATTTATAATGAATGATTTAAATATTATCTTGACTTTTTATTTTTTATTAACTGCGAAGCGATAATTTTTGCTATTTCTAAGTTCTATCTTATTTTATATATGATAATAATTTTGAAACTCATCCATTAATTATTGATTTTGCAATTTAAATTTTAAAATTTAAATTGCAAAATTAATGTATTATATATATGTGTAATTGGTAAGATTCCTTAGATATTTTTCCTCATTGAGGATAAATTTCAACAGTGGACATTTTTTAATTACTTAGCTCATTAAATTTGAATTTGAATTGTTTAATATATTATCCATTATTTTTATTTTATACATAAAATTCTAATTTTCAATTTTAGAATTTCAATTTAATTGGCGAAACACTTGTAAGTATTTTTTAAAACGTTCAATCCTCAAACGTTAAATTTCAAATATTAAGTAAATACGTTTGTTAGTTTAGAATTGAATCTATAGGTATAAATATCATTTAATTAAACTATTTGGTTTAATTTATAATAAAGATTTGATACAACTGACTTTTCAATGTGAGAAACAATTTTATGAATTCTTATTTATTTATGGTTCTTCAAGATAAACGATTAGAAAATACATAATTAATTCGCATCAATTTAAAATATGAATTTCACTGAAAGTAATTTACGGTAACATTATAGGTGGGTTAAGTGAGTTTCTTTATGCTTCTATTTTTCCGTTTCTTTTTTCTTTTTTCTCCGACCAAAATGGAAAGATTTGCCAGCCCTGTGTGTTACTTAACTATGTTGGATAATAAAAACACTGAACCTGAGTGGGAGGATTTAAAATGGAATTAACCGGGAAAGAAAGTGCCCCTCTCTTGTCATATTATTATGTGATTGTTTATGAATCCGGGAATGAAATGAGTTTAATGGACTGTGGGGTTTTCTCTGACCTGGAAATGATCGTCCATTTGGTCAAAAGAGTATTTTGCTGGCTTATGGAGTGACGGGTCTTTTGGAAGTTGGTTGAGTTGTGAAGGGAAGAGACAGGTTGAGGAGGTCCTCCAGGATTCAAACGCCCCATTTCCCTACCAAACATGCTATGCTTTTTTATACCCGAATTTCCCTCTACGGCCAAATTTCAAATTTCCTTCTCTTCTCGACCAGACAGACTGTCAGTAATGAAAAACTCCAATTCTCCTCCCATGAGGGGCAAAAACAACGGCGCTTTTTGCCCTTTCCTTCTCTGCCCATGTAAATTTCATCTTTCCTTCCAACATATAGTGACCGGAAAACATTTAATTTAAACGCCGTGCAATCCATTCTAAACTAGTTACATAAATAAAATAAAATAAAAATTTTAAAATTTAAATTAATTTAAACCAGCGAACCCTCTCTCAACAGTGTTCAACCTTGTAAATTATTTAGTCAAATTACACTAAAATTAACTATAGTAAAATTTGCATACCCGCGGTTAATTATATGTATCTTGTTAATAACCTTTTTCAAAATAAAACAAAATATCATTTAATTTTTTAAGATTAAAATTTTTTTCTTACCTTAAAAGATCGTTTTTTCCTAAGAATTGCTAAATATTTTTCGATTATTGATCTTTCCTTATTAGTTGGGCTTATAGAGGAATGTACGTGAGAAGTTGGAAGTTTCAAGTTTTCCAAGTCATCATTTGAAAATCTCCAAAATTCACAACTTTCTCTCACTATTATTTGGATTTCTCCTTCTGTTGAATATGCCTTTCTTCAACAAATCTTCAAATCCATCGAAATCCCCATTCAAATCAAAGCATAAACTCTCAATTTGTTTAACAACAACTACCTTATTAAACTTATTCAAATACCATTAAACTTCTTATTTTAATTTTATTTATCTCTAAAGGCAAAATTTGCTCATCACTCAAACTTAAACAAAAATTTCCACAACTTCCTCATAAAATTTCCACAATAAATATAATATTTTTCACAAGTATTTTGCGTTTATGTTCAAAAGCGGAACTTTGTATCCAACCGGTGTTTCCTCCAATTTTTCTCAATATGCGTTTGATATCCTGTACTTTACATGTCACATTACAACTTCCACTTCCCCTAATGCTATATATCTTTGAACATATGCGATATGAATTAGAACTCAACTTAACTCGGCGCCAAAACTCGAACCAGTTAGAAACGCCTTGTAAAGGAAAAAATGTAAGTGTTTCACATATAGGGGGAAAGCCACTTGTTAAGTAAAAGTAACTTTTATATCTACTTTGTGTATGTCGGGCGGAGTCGTTGGGTTTTCTCTCATGGTAGAACGGGGAATGGAGCGGCGGAGGATGTTGGGAGCCGATGGAGGCCTTCGAACCTCCACACCATGCGCTATCCATCAACTCCCATCTCCTTCCACCACCCCACCCAAGTTCAGCCTGTTCGGCTTAACTCCATCCGAATATCACGGATTACTATGGAGAAATGGATATTAAAGGGCCGTTTGATGGAAAGCATCTTTTTAAGTTATGTTAAATTACCATCTTTTGCAATTCATTACTTAATGATCATCCTCTTAGAATGCTTCGTTAGAGTGAAAAGACACTATGGAAGGAGGGGATTTTGAATTTTAAAAATTCCAACGTGAGCCACCAAATGCCTTATTTATAATTTATGAGAGTGTGAATTCAAAGGGCGACAGCTTGATGAATTTTCTCAACACATTGGGGAAATCTCTGGCGAACCTCGTGGCTACACGCAATGAATATTCACTACCAGATTATTAGGCATATGTATACATACACCATGGTTGGTCCTATATGGATTGAAAGGAACAATTAATCATTTTATTAAGTGGATTCATTCAACCGAGATCATGTGTATTATTTCTAATTTCCCCGCCTCGTTTGTCTCTTTTATTCGATTCATTAATTTGACAAGGAAAGTCTTGTATTCATTGATATTTAATAATACAATATATTCTTGTACATAGTATTTAATATACCTAATTACTATTTTGTATCGACTACAACATAAAAAAACTACAATCATTGACAAATATAATATATAATACTTACATTCTGAATATATTAATATGAATAAGTATTTATTAAAGTATAGCATCGTTTGTAGATACCTATTCGAAATTTACTTTGCCTGTAGATATTTGATTATCAAACCTAATGTGTATTTAAAGTAGAGAAAACGTTTTCATTTTTCTTATATTGACTATACGTAGATATGAAAATGAGTATATAAGTAAAAATGAAAAAGGATAAAAAGCTATGTTTATTCAAGAATTCTCGAGACCCTTTTTATAGTAGCTTTTGAATTGAGAAGAATAAATTTGAATTTTCCTCCCTTGAGGTTCTTAATAAAATGAGAAAAAGGGTCGAATGATCGTCTGATCGTAACAATCTACCCAACCGCCGCTTTTCTTTAAGAAATGAAAAATGAGGAAAATAACAGATTTCTTTTGACTCTGACTTCCAAATCTCCCATCTATATGTAAAATAGGATATTCATTATTGTGACCAATTCCTAGACTTGAAGCTCATTTTTAATCCCAATTGCTCTGAAAAATCACTCTACAATATTAATTTTTAATTCCAAGAGTGTCTAACGCAGTAAGTTAGCTTAATTAATATAGAAATTTATTTTAACTAAAGTAGATTACCTAAATGGAATAATTAAAAAACACTTAATTAAAATATCCTTAATTAAAGTATGAAATAATATTTGGCCTATTTGAGGATTTGAATTTAAGTCAAAGGTATTTTGCGAGTATTTGTCTAGTATTTAAATTGGCCGAGTTAATTCGTAATAATAGTTATTTAATTGATAAATTCCTTTGTGGAGGAGCCGCCTGGTAATTTAAAAGTTACCTTGAAGTCCAACGGGAGTTGGCAGGGAGACTGGGTGGATATTCTTAGCTCCTGCATAGCTTCAACTTGAGATCTCCAAGCAGTTGAGTCATTCAGGAGTTCAATGGATTCCACTTGAGTATAAGCCTTTGAAAAGGAGGCCTACACATTGCATAAATGCCCTCCAATATCTCTTTTATTCTCCTGGAAATTGTGTGAGTTAGCGGGGAATTCCTGGATTTGATGCAGTTCCCATCCTTCGCACGTCTCATCCATGCTATACGCGTCCACGTCAATTTCAAAATACAATTCTTATAGGACCAAATTATTCCACACGTGCCTTGACGCTTTCGTGAACTCCAATAATAAATATTTGTTTTTATATCACAGAGAAAGTTACGTATATGGAGGACGCAGAGAATATTTATATGATATATATTACTGCTGCATAAGGCTGAAATGTTGTTGTTGTATTATCCAGGTATATGATTGCTCGTATGATAAAAACGAATCACACAAATCATGGGCGCATCTGGAAAGAAAAAATCTTTATAGGACCTTATAGTAGAGGATTATCATTATGAAATTATATAATGTGCATTATGTACATACATAACATAAAAATTTTTAAATGAATTTACTATTATTTGTATTTTAATATAATTGCAAATATGTGCACTAATTATAATATATTTTCTATTACAATATTATATTATCAATTTATAATAATATTTACTAAAAAAGAACTACAACATTTTAACGAATTTTTACTTATTTTGTTAATTTTCTTATCGTTTAAATTTTGATTATATGAAATTA